>CM077162.1:39988627-40143349 GCA_039583875.1 Platanthera guangdongensis | reverse complement strand
TACTTCTTTTGGTTTTGTAGAAAATAAAGTAGACCGTTACATATATCTCAAGATCAGTGGGAGCAGATTCATCTTCTTAATTCTTTATGTAGATGACATCTTGCTTGCGAGCAGTGATTTGACATTATTGCATGAATCTAAGCAATTTCTGTCAAAACACTTTGATATGAAAGATCTTGGAGAAGCATCCTTCGTTCTAGGAATTGAGATCATTAGGGAACGATCTCACCATACATTGGCACTCTCTCAGAAAGCCTACATCGAGCGTGTACTTGAGAGATTTAGCATGCTCGATTGTAAGCCTGGTGAAGTACCTGTGCTTAAAGGTGATAAGCTCAGCTTATCACAATGTCCCAGGAACGACATAGAGAGAGAGCGCATGAAGGATATACCTTATGCTAGTGCGGTAGGCAGCTTAATGTATGCCCAGGTCTGTACCAGACCGGACATTGCCTTCGCAGTGGGACTTTTAGGCAGATATCAGTCGAACCCAGGACCTGATCATTGGGTGGCTGCTAAGAAAGTCCTAAGGTATTTAAAGGGAACTAAGGATGTAAAGTTGGTCTACCATAGAGTTCAAAACCTTGAGTTATTGGGGTATACAGATTCTGATTTTGCTGGGTGTGAGGATGATAGAAAATCTACTTCAGGTTATATTTTTAAGTTTGCTGGTGGGGCCGTTTCGTGGAAGAGTGTCAAACAGACACTCATCACTTCGTCCACAATGCATGCAGAGTTCGTCGCTCTCTTTGGGGCTTCGACTCACGCAGTGTGGCTTAAGAATTTTATTACAGAGCTAAAGGTTGTCGATTCTATAGCTGGACCCATCCGGATGTACTGTGATAATATTTCTGCAGTTATGTTCTCGATGAACAATAAAAGTATCACAGGGTCCAAACATATGGAAATTAAATTCTTGACCGTTAAGGAATTGGTCAAGAAAGGTGAAATTTTAGTGGAGCATTTAGGGACAGATGACATGTTGGCCGATCCACTTACTAAAGGACTTCGCCCTAACGTGTTTCAAAAACATGTTATTAATATGGGGCTTAAAAAGTAAATCGATGTGCTTGATTAGTGGGAGGCTTCATGTAGCTCCAATTCAGTCATCTGTCGTTTGGTTTGCACTTTATTTAATTCATTAATAATTAAGGAATTTTGATTCAACAATATTATTAATTTTCAATATTTGTTGAGTTTATGTGACACGTCACACTTCATACAAAGTCTCATGACTTGTGTCAGTCGGAGCATAAGGCCTAGGGCACTTCATTTGAATTATGGCCTGATATGTCTTTTGACGCATTAATTTTGGAACCTTAAGGTTAGACATATTTGTTCTTTTGAACACTTAAGAACTTCTCGCAGCATGGTTTAGTGCATTCGTTTGAGAAGTTTGGTTGACCACCAAATTGGAACAACTTTCATGTGCACATTTTCAGTGTGTTGTTCTATGATTTATATAACTGCGCATTATCCATGTCGATTAGATCTATAAGCTACTGTGACCATGGAAGGTCCCGTGTCGCATAATGATGCGGTTGCCGCCATGATTCGGAGTGAAGGACTTGATTGGACCGGATTGACGTGAGAGTAGACTCAATATCGCGTTCGCTAATTGGTACCCTTAAGTTTAGTGAAAATTTTACCAGAATGTCATAAATTACGATGAATACAAGTCCAAGTGGGAGAATGTTGGAAATTTTCCGTTAGGTGGACTCGATTCATCGTGACGTCCTGGTGGAGTCGTGCGCGAATATTTAGTCTATTCAGACTCTCGCGAGCGCGTGTTAATTCAGTCGCGCGAACGGTCGAAGCCTGTGATAGGTGGGCCAGATCGTCCCGTAACTTTAGTCGCGAACTCGGTATCACCCTAGGCACAAAATTTTGGCATATGGTTTGGCATAATATAAAATCTGATTTAATTTCATGAGTTACAATTTCTTCATTAAGTATGAAATAAATGAAATTTATTCTCACATGATTTTGTAACTCATGAATGGTTGTCCTATTAAAGCCTAATTGGATTTTATGTTATATACGGTTGTTATTCATCCTATGCCAATGGTGAACTAGAGGTGAAAAAAACCGGATGCGTTACTCATCTTCATTGTGAAAACTGTTGGCTTAGGGCAAGAGCCGACCGATCCTCTACTCCGGCGTCCCTCAGCGATCGGCGAGATCCGGAAGAAGCCCGCTCCTTCGCTAAGTTTTGGTACACCATCACCGATCGGCAAGCCCGATTTTGACCTTCAGCCTCCGGCCTTCTTTTCCTGGTTCGAGCTTTTGGAGGACGCTGGAATAGGACATTGTCGCCAGCGACATCGTGGCTAGCGCGCTGCTTCGCCTTCGGCACCAAGAGGAAAGGCCGATCTAGGACGCTGGTGTTCCGATCCAGTTTAACCGCCGGCCATAAATCCTTCTTTATTCTTTGTGGTAACCGCTGGCTCTAGATCGGAGAAGAACGCCATGTCTGGAGTATAGATCGTGAGGCTGCCTTGAGACGCCGGTGAGGACAGCTCCATCGTGGAAACCGCCAAGACTTCATTGCCCGACTCCAGAATCAGACAGATTGTCCTGTCTCTCTCTATCCAGATCTATCCAACAGAGAGTTCAATTTTCTGGTACAGGAAAATTTATCTTTACAATTCTCTTAATTCAATATGTGTCTCTGTCTTCCAACCTTGATGCAGGAATACCTTTCATTTACATTCATATAAGTATACACATGTGTTTATTTGTGCTAACTTATAATTTGTTGTAGCGAACACATACTTTAGAAATTTTGTATGTTGGCGGGTTCCGCTACCGCCGCAGAGTTCATAAAGAATAACGCATCACAGTTGCTGCGAATATCCGCCATCATGAAGCACGAGCAAGATTCTAAGAACGGTATAAATTAATTCCGCACTTCAGTTGCTGTTCATTTTAGCTCGCTCAATTTTTGTGTTCTCAAATTAGAAAAATAAATTTAGTATAAATTCCATATTGAGACTACTGGTGTTTTGTTAAAACGATCCTTTTAGTCTTATGTGTCGTTACGATTTGTCAGGAAACTTTTGATAATATTAATTCTCCGTAGCGACATAAAGACAATAAATTTATTATCAAATAAATCCCCCCCAAACGGAGCCTAAATTACTGTTGCGTTTGGCCTTAACGATCGACCCCTTGCCTGTTACTCATAATTATAAACTTAAATAATAAATTCATAAAATAAAAGAAGGTAGCCAGAATGCTACTAAATATTTCTCAAATTGTCAACAGAATCCTACTAAACAAAGAATGAAAGCTTTCTCCCCTGCTTAATTCGCGCCCCTTTCTCCGCTACCCCTGCCTTCCCTTCCCTTCTGCGCCTCACCTTCTTCTCTTCCACCTCTTTTAAGCAACCACCCCCAACGCTTCCTTCCCGGCCCCTACACTTTCCCGAGAACCGCCGCCGCCGCCGCCGCCGCCGGCGTAACCTCCTCTTACAAAATGTCATCGGGCGGCGGCGGGTATCAATTGTTACCACCGCCGTCGTCGCCCCCCTCCAATTTCCACCTCCTTGAAGTAACCCTCATCTCCGCCCAAGACCTTTTCCCATCTTCCCGCTCCCTCCGCTCCTACGCCGTGATCTGGGTCCAGCCGGAGCACCGCCTGCGCACTCGCCTGGACACCGGCGGCCACACTAACCCCACCTGGAACGATAAGTTCGTCTTCCGGGTCGATAAGGAGAAGCTCTGCTCCGACACCTGCGCCATTCAAATCAACATTTATGCGGCCCGGCCGAGATTTCTTCCCGGGCCGAACACTCTCCTCGGCACCGCCCGGGTAATTCTCAGCACCCTCCGGCCATCCCCGGAGGCCACACGCTTCGTCGCCCTCCAAGTCCGCCGCCCCACCTCCCTTCGCCCGCAGGGCATCCTCAACATCGGCGTCGCTCTCGCCGACTCCTACCTTTGCAGCCTCCCTCTCTACCGCAACCTCCACGCCACCGCTTTCGCGTATCACGACCTCCTGGCGGCCGCGGCGGTGATGAACACCGATGACGCTACGCTGTCTCTTCCGCAGCAGCAGCCGGAGGATTCGGAAAGGAACGGTTCGGTGGCCGGGGTGGCAGGGGAAACAGAGCGAGTGGTGTTGGAAAAGAAGCTGAAGAAGTGGCGGTCTGAGATCCCGGCGGTGGTGGAGGATCAGATGGGATGGGGAAAGGAGGGGCAGTCGCCGGCGTCCACCGATGACGAGGGAAGCTTGCGGAGGGAGAAGCCGAGGAGGCCCCGGGCGATGTCCTGCTTCAATCTCGCCGGCCAGTACGCCAAGGACATGGAAGATGATACGAGCAGCACCAGCAGCCGGAGCAGCACCGGGCAGCGTTGACCGTTGGTTCCCTTCTCCGACGAGAGGCTAGAATTTATTTTTATTATTTTAATTGTTTTATTAAAGTGGCATACATTTTTGGATTAAAAATATAAAACTTTAAGGAAATATTAAGAGCTCCTCGCCTCCTCCTAACATTTTCTTCTTTGTTTTTGACAAGGGCTATTATTTATAAAATAGAAAAAATGTTCAACATAATTTCCTCTCAATTTTACATCTTTTAAAAATAGGTATATTATATGGTATTTTTAGAAAAAATGTTCAACATAAAAGTTGTAGATATAGTCGAGATCTAACACTTTTATGTTGAACACTTTTTCTAAAAATGTTATATAGTAAACATTTTTTTAAAAGACATGTGTTCCATATTTTACACTGCTATTAGTTTTTAGATTATTTTGCAGTACTGCTAATAGGTAAAACTGAGCTGCCAATATAAATGCCCTATTTATATTATTATTATTATATAATTGAAAAAAATATATTTTATCATAAAATTTATCTTTGGATAAAAATTACATTAGTTTTTAGATTTTTAAGACAATGTCAAATTAATTCTTAGAGTTTTAGTTATGTAAAAATAATTTTTAAACTTTTATCGAGGGATTTTTTTAAGGTTTTGATTTGCTATCAAATGAAGTTGGAAGTTGGATCAGAGGAGAAAATTGACGCAACCTAAAAATTTATGTTCCAAAAATACATTATCATGTAATCTTGGGGATTGAAATGATTTTTGTCCATGCAACTTTTCCTTTTTCAACTTTTATTTATTATATTTTTTAATAATTTTGCTAATGTGCATATAATTTGTTTGTTTTTTTTATATGCATTAATATGTGCATCCTCATTTTATTGGAATTCTTGGTTGTGGATAGTTGAATTTTTCATCTTCACAACTAATTTTGAAGGGAAAATGGAGGCTAAGGCTCCGTTTGGGGGGACTTATTATCACCGGTCAAGCGGTTACGATCGCATGAATCTAACCTTAAATTTAGGTCCGGTTCATGCGGTCGTAAGCGCTTGACCGGTGAAAATAAGTCCTCCCAAACGGAGCCTAAGTGAGGTTGATCAAAGTCAATCCTACTAACGTCATGACTGCCCGAATCGCTCGATCGTACGCAGGACACCATTGTGCGCAACCGCACCATTGCCCACCATCGCGGAATCAGCCACCGGCAGCATGCTGCCACGTCGCCGCATGGCTGGCCGTGTGGTCGGCTGCGCGGCTGCACGTCGTCGCGTGCGCCATGTGCATAGTAGGCCGGCCGCCACCGTGCAGTTGCTCGCGTCACGCGCACGGTCGCCCGCCGCCTAAATCGCCGGCCGCCTGACCCCTTATGTGCATTGACTCTTTTATTTCAAGAGCACTCTTATTGAAAAATATATACTTTATTTGTTCGAGAATATTTTAAGAATATACCATCATAAACTTTCTTGTCAAATTGGACAAGATGTTTGTTTCCATTATTTAAAACGAAACAAGTACGGAAAAAAAATCTTAAAAGTATGAAACTATATGTCTTTCACCCTTCAAAAACTTATAAGGGTTCTTCAACTTAGGCTCCGTTTGGGGGGACTTATTTTCACCGGTCAAGCGGTTACGACCGTATGTACCGACCTTAATTAAGTTCCGGTTCATGCGGTCGTGACCGCTTGACCGGTGAAAATAAGTCCCCTCAAACGGAGACTTAGGCGCCATTTGGTTCGGCGGTGGCAGATTGATTCAGCGGGTGGAAACGGAGTGTTCAAACCGGAGGGGGAGGTGGTTGCTCCAAACGGAGCTTTTTGGAGCATTTCTCAAGGCGGGCAGGTGAAAACTCAGCTAACGCCGCCGGAGGTTCATTTGTTTACCCTCCTTCCGGCGGCGTTTGCCCAAAACGAAGAAGCGAAACGCCCAAACAAATAGAGCCTTAGTTTTGTGAATGAAACTTTTTACTGAGAACATAATTGGCCGTGCTAAATGCTTAAGCCAAAAAGAACTTATTCAAGTTTGACTCAACCATCAATGTTCTTGATTTAATTAGAGTTTTATATTTTTTTAGCAACCACAGTTTGTTGAGAAGTTTTAGGAGCTGAAAAACTTTGTCTTATCTCTTATCCTCAAAAAATCTACATATTAACTGATTTTCAAATTCCGTGTCATGATCACTTCTGATATAGCGACTTGAGTATTGAATTCAGTTTGAATCTGTTTAATAAATCTTAAGAGTATCTTAAAAGTTTTAGATTTAGCTTTTATAATGAACACTCAAGTGAATCTAAAAAAGTCATTCACTACAAATTAAAGTGAAAAATTTCCCTCCTAAAATCTAAGTGGATATTGGACCAAATAAGTCAATGTACAATAGATAAAATGTTCTAGGAGAATCATGCTTACTGTTGCGGGTCACCCGGCTATTTTCCCGGTCTGGAGAATCGGACCGCCTTAGCTCAGAGTCGAGCCGGGCGCGCAATCAGTTAAAGAAAACCGCAACAATGGACAGAAACATTTTGACGTGAAAAACCCGAAATGGGTGGAAAACCACGTGGCTGGAATCGTGTCAAACCAAAATCCACTAGCTTGTTAGAGTGTTACAAAGATTGGTTAGATCTCGCGGAACAATAGACCGCTACTCCGTTACAAGTATGGTAAATGAGGAAAAACAGTCAAGTCTTCAGAGCCTCGATGGAAGAGCTCGGCCTTGAGATGACACTGAGATCGCGGAACCTTGGTAGGAGCGTTCCGACTGGAAAATATTATAAGTCCACGAAGCTTCTGACGGTTGCGCTCTCATTGACGTAGAGCCTAGATGAGAGCGCTTTCATGGATGCGGTTGATGTCACTTGAGGTGTGATGGAACCGTATCACAATGAGAAGTTTAGAGGTAGCGCTCTCGTAGATGCGGAGCCTATATGGGAGCGCTCTCACGGAGGCGGTTGACGTCACTTGAGGCGTGGGGGAACCGTAGCGCAAGGAGAAGAGGTGAGTGAATTCCTGAGCGGAGAATCGGCCTAAAGTCCACAATCTCGCCGAAAAACCTCAGAGCTCTCTCTTGTCTTTGGAGTTGCTTGGCTTGAAAAGAAGTCATGGGGACATATTTATAGTTTTCTTGAGGGGCGCGTCAGTAATTGCGTCGGGATGTGAAGTGTGTTGGCGAATGACATCACTCTGTTTCGATCATGCGGATCCCCATTTTTGCCGAAATGGCAGTAGTGCCCCCCTTCCCCCAGTCAATTCGGGCGGCCCAGACAAGGTGCCCGATGTAAGACCCCCCTCCCCCTTACTAAGGAGGCTACCGGGTCTTATGCCCAGAACCGTCGTCTTACGGTGACACTAACGCACAGGTTAGTCGACACCGCAACACGCCGATTCTGCCGACTAATACGATCATAAACCTGTAGGCCAATATGAGAAAAGAGGTAATACATAGCAGAGTATAACACAGCTAGTCCACAGTCACAGCACATATATATAATATATGAAAGAAAAACATCAGTCCAAATGAGTACAGAAATAAAATGGAGAGTAATAAGGGGTTATGCCCAGTACATCATATCAAATCTCTCTATCAACTTTAAACAGCGGAAGATATCTATCATCACCAAGTCATCCCACCTGAGGCAACTCTGCAGTAGTAGTAGTAGTAGTCGGTGGTGGTATCAGCTCCTCACGTATTGTCATCTCGTCCTGCTGGTCGTACTGGTGCTCCATCTCCTCGAGCTCCTAAAAATAGTTTGGTCATCGACCATTAGTCAAAAAGACTAAGTCATTTCCTCCACACCTTGCCCCGCAACTCCTAGGCACCGTGCGGGAGGACGAAGCGGAGGACAACAAGGGGTATCAAGAGTAAACAAGTGGCAGTGGCATTATACTAGCAATTATATGAGGAGTAATAGTAGTGCCACTATAGCAGTTCTATGTAAGAAGTACAAGTGCAGTAATGAAATATAAAACTGAAGTAAATAAGAAGAGTGCAGTACGGTAAAGTAAGTAAAGAACTGAAAGTAAGTGCAGGAAGTAAAACTATGCTACCACTACTCTACCATCACAATTCGTACCTTAACTTATAAAAATACCCATACAAATTTATAAGTTAAGGTTTTCAGGAAATTTAACTTATCATATAAAAGAGTCCATACTAATTTATATGATAAGGATCTATGAAGCGTATGACCTATTATACATGAATGTTTATGATGTAATTTATGCACAGGCAAGTGCAACTCACACACAACGACCTTTAGTTCCCACTTTTTGAGAGCTAGCTTCACTCTCGGGTACCACCGCTGTGGCTACGGCAGCAGCGGAGCGGGCATCTCCACTTCTAGGCCGGTATGCACACTACCAAACCTTAGACCCCTCTCATACGTCTCTGTACACGTCCAAGGTGCACTCTAGAGTCTATGCGTACGTACTTTACTGACAACCCGTCAGTCTTGTTGGGTCGGATGTGCGTTATCGGGGATCGTCCTCCAGACCGCAGTGTAAAACAACCCACTGGCCCCTCTAACCCTCACACCCGCCTGGTGCACCGTACTATCATCGGTGTGACGAACGGCCAGTACCGCATGCCCCGCCACTAAATTTAAGCACATGCAAGTATTTCATCCCGAGCCTTCAGCTCGCAGGACCAACCTGTCCTGAATCCCTCAAACCCTACACGGGTGAGCATTTATCACAATCCCTCCAACCCTACACGGGTGAGAACGCACAATAGTGCCTTTATTCCAAATCCCTCAAACCCATCACGGGCGAGAATGAACCACAATGTCCTAACCTATTAGGCTACTCTTGTCTACGGATTATTATACTTAGTGATTTAAGGTTAATCCCAAGACTGCCCAGGGTATACCCGGTGAAGGGCTCTCAGGGGCACTAGGAACTATGATGGGATTACGTCCAAAGCTCCCTTTCTCAAAGATATTTACTTTAGTTGATGGCTACCCAACATTCACCACAGCTCTCGTTATTACTTTTGAGTGATCCTAATGACTTAAGATGTTCTCAAAAGGGCGACGGTCTTCCGCCGGCCTCCACTCCAGTTACTATACAAGGGCTTGCACTTTACTCTCGTCACTAAGATGACTCTACCCACCAGGGTCATATTCCAATTGATGTCTCTAGCTCATTTATTGATCTATCCCCCGGTGATCCTTATAACATGACATATGTACACTATGCGCAACCCATGACCTAATACCACCCCGAAATGGAACTTCTGATTCCTTGGGCCAACTGCCCCTAAGTATTTATCCTAGGATGGTATGGACTAATGAAGTGAGCCTATTGATTTTCATAATTTTTATAAGTCATTAAGGCCTCTAATTAAATCATTTAATTAATCCCCTAGATCATTTAATACATGAAGTATGACAAATATAATCCACTGACCTAAGGAATTTTTCCTAAGTTATAACATGGTACAATATTGCTGTCTACCAAAATTTATAATTTTCCTTTAATTATTTCTATTTATTCCTTAATTTATACAAAATTCACACAATTGTCATTTTCCAAATGAAGTATAAGGAATACATCACTAAAAATTCTAGGAATATTACAGAGCATAAATATCATGAATTTAAGGCTAATGGCAGAGTTTCATCAACCTCCACAATGTAATGGCCTACAAATTTCAATTCCTAATAATTTACCAAAATGTCATTATAAGGTTTTAAAAATTATTGAGTAATCCAAAAATGATGAGAAACACATACAAGGTTATTCGTACTCAGATATATCATCAAGAAATTTTCCAAAATTTTCTACTGAGTATTTACATCAATTTGCTAATTAAGTAAAATGAGGGTAAAAAGGTAATTTCCACATAACTCCTTTCAAAATTCTTCAACAAAGATATAAAAATTTTTAGGAGTTAAATCTAACATAATATTGACCTTGACAAAAATTGGGAATTTTATCTCAATGGTGCATGACCTGGAAATGCCTCTAAGAGGCCTAAACTAACCATGCAATGTTACTGAATAAGTGTGACAGATTCATACATATGTTATAGTTTTATATTTGATTTAATTTAATTCTGAGCACGAATCTTAAAGCAGAATAAACGGGATCCGGTCATCGTCCCCAATCAGCCAACGACTGAGATTGATTCTGGTTGGCCATCTTTGCTGGCTGATTCCGGCCAGCTGAGCCACCACCGCCGCCGGCGGATGTCGCCACCACCTTCACTGAGGTGGTGGCTAGCGGTTTCCGGCGATGAGGCCGTCAGAATTGGCTCCTACGGCGAACCCGAGCAAGAAGAAAAGCTCAGAAATTTTCCATTTTCCTCACATGGTATCGGGCTCAATTGAGCCCGATGACTCTCCCTAAAGATCTAGAAACCTAGTACGAGTAGAGGGGAGGCGAAACGGACCCCAATGGCGGCACAGCGGCAAGGTTGGCGGCGGTTGGCCATGGATGAGCTGCTCCGGCGATCTCCTGCTCAAATCCTTGATTCTCCAACAAAAGCTTCGCTCCAGTACTCGTTCTCCACTCGATTCTACCCTCTGAAAGTGATGGTGTGGTCGGTTTGGGCTGAAAGTGGCTATATAGGGAGATACAACCAAGGTGAGCTCGGTTTGGGGCTTTGGAGGCTTCACCCTTGGTGCCAAGTGGCCCCCATGCTGCCAAATTCTCTGGAAATTCTCTGAGGAGGCCAGCCAACATAATTTTGGGCTAATGGAGCCAAGGTCAAGTGGCCTCCTCTTCTTAACTCACCTTCTCTCTCCTAAAATTCCCATTTTACCCTCATGCATGTGTCCCTCTATTCAAAACCTGAGGGTAGGGGTGGTCATTGACAACTTGGGCTGACCATGGATCAGGTTTGGTGGGCTTGGCCCAAGGGGAGTGGGCTTAGCCCTCATTTTCTCCTTTAGGTTAATTAGGTTGACTTGGGTTGACTTGGGTTGACTTGGTCAACCATGATGAGTGGGCTGACCCCACTTGGTGGTCATGGGTCTAAGGGCACCACCCATCTTGGGTTGGGTCAATGTGGTGCCCTACTTGGGCTAATTGGGCCTATAGGTATAGGTTTGACCAAATTAGGGTCATGGTTGACTTTGGTCAACTAGGGTCAAAGGGTTGACTTAATGACATGCCCTAGGGTCCACTTAGATTGTTTTAGGGTTAGGTCAATGTGGTGGAGTCATGGTGTGGCTAGGGTTTCTATTTAGGCTAGTTTGACCTAGTTTGACTTTGGCCCCTTAGTGGGCCCCACATGGCTACAACCCACTACCTAGGGTCAAACCTAGCTAAATTCTCTATCACCCACCCCATGCCTAACCCAATCTAAGTTAAGGGGGTCTAGAAGTAACATGAGATGTTACAAATCCCAATAAATAAGAAAATAATTTCGTCCCCGAAATTTAAGCTCGGGTCTACGGGGTTCTACTTGCAAGAATTATAAGAAATTTAAACGTATAAACTAAAGTATACCTGAAGTGAACAGCTCCGGGTGTCATTCCATCATTAGATCTCTCGGCTCCCAGGTGTGCTCCTCCTGTCCATGATTGGACCACAACACCTTCACGAGAGGGACCTTCTTCTTCCGCAACACACGAACATCTGTATCATCAATCCAGATCGGCTCCAGTCTGACGCATCTATCTGGCGCTATCAGACCGGTTGTAGTAGTAACGTGCTGCTCCGACCGAAGGAGAGCTCTTCGCAAGTAAGAGACATGGAAGACGTCGTGTAGGGAACCCAACTCCGGTGGTAGCTGCAGTCGGTAAGCTAAGGGGCCGATCCGCTCCAGGATCAAGTATGGCCCCATGTATCGACGACTGGGCTTCTTGTGTCTGCGCACCCGAGAGAGACCGTGTACCGGATGTATCTTCAAGAAAACCCAGTCTCCAACCTGGAACTCCACCTTCCGGTGCCGAGCATCATAATACTTCGCCTGTCTGCTCTGGGCCTCTAGCAGCCCATCCCTGATCAAACGAACCTGAGCCTCTGTATCCTTCACATAATCAGAACCAAGAGCCTTGGTATCCACATCCTGAACCCATGACAACGGTGTCCGGCACTTCCTCCCATAAAGTGCCTCATATGGAGCCATCCTGATGCTAGCCTGGTGGTTGCTATTGTAAGAAAACTCGATCAATGGTAGCAGCATCTCTCAAGGCTTCCCCATATCCAAAATTCACAGGCGGAGTAGATCCTCCATGGTCCGGATGGTCCGCTCGGTCTGTCCGTCGGTCTGCGGGTGGAAGGCAGTACTAAAAGTAAGTCGAGAGCCCAAGTAAGCATGCACAGCCCTCCACTCGCTTGAAGTGAACTGACCATCACGGTCCGAAACAATCGTCTTGGGGATGCCATGGTATCTGACAAACTGCTCAACGAATAATCTCAACAAAACTGCAACTGGAGCATCCTTCCTGACTGGAATAAAGCGCGCCACCTTGGTCAGTCTGTCTACTATGACCCATATAGAATCATGCCCAGAGTGGGAGCGAGGTAGTCTGTGCACAAAGTCCATAGCAATGTCCTCGAACTTCCACTCTGGGACTGGCAATGGCTGTAATAAACCTCCCAGGCTCTTGCATTCCGCCTTAACGCGCTGGCACGTCTCACAATATGTCACAAAGTGGGTGATCTCCCTCTTCATCCCAGGCCAATACATAGTTCTCTGTAAATCTGCCCACATCTTGGTGATGTCGTAATGTACTGAATATCTGGAGCAGTGTGTCTCTCTAAGTACATCATCCTGGATATCGCCCCCTGCTGGTATATAAATGCGTCCACGGAATCGAAGGAGATCATCCTGCAGCGTGTAGTCCTCAACCTTGCCCCTTTCCAGGGCACTGAAAATCGGCTCTAGTGCAACATCAAGCCTCTGATGCGGCATAATGCGCTCCCGAATATCATCATCACTGATCATAGAGCTCAGGTACTCTCGGTATCCAACTGGTTCGGCCTCAGAAACCATAGTAATATGCACGAACTTACGATAGTAACATGCTAATCCCAAGAAACTGCGAATGTCGGATGTTGTATTCGGCCATGGCCAATCCCTCACTGTCTCTATCTTGGCTGGATCTACCGCCAATCCAGCTCCACTGATCGTGTGTCCCAAGAAGGCCACCTCCTGTAGCCAGAACTAGCACTTTGAAAACTTTGCATACATCTGAGACTCCCTCAGCCTCTGGAAAACCTGTGTCAATTGCTCTGTATGCTCCTCCTGAGTCCGGGAATAGATCAAAATGTCATCGATGAATACAATCACGAAGCGATCTAAGAAGGGCTCGAATACACGGTTCATTAGACTCATGAATGCGGCAGGGGCATTCGTGAGCCCAAAAGGCATCACCGTGAACTCGTATAACCCATAACGTGAGCTGAAAGCCGTCTTCGGGATGTCTTCCTCTTGGATGCGCAGCTGGTAGTAACCGGATCTCAAATCCAGCTTAGAAAACCAGAAGGCCCCGTGAAGCTGATCAAATAACTCGTCTATCCGAGGCAGTGGATAGGTATTACGGACCGTCAACCAGTTCAGTTCCCTGTAATCTATGCATAGCCGCAATGATCCGTCTTTCTTCTTTACAAAGAGAACTGGTGCTCCCATGGCAACGAGCTCGGCCACACAAATCCTAAGTCCACAAGCTCCTGAAGCTGAGTCCTGAATTATGCCAACTCTCTGGGAGCCATCCTGTAAGGTGCCCGGGACACTGGCCTCGCCCCCGGCACCAACTGAATCCTGAAATCCAAGTCCCGAGCTGGTGGTAGTCCGGGCAACTTCTCCGGGAATACATCGGAGAAATCCCGAACCACCAGAATATCAGCTATAGAATTCTCCGCTGCCACCATCTCGAAGCAGATGAGGTACACCTCTTCCCCCTGCTCATAGGCCTTGACAGCCTGTACAGAAGATAATGATAGATAGGGGATAGGTCAGATACCTTCAATAGTAATGTAGGAGTCTCCATGCCTGAGCATGATCCTCTCAGAGGGGCAGTCGATCTGGGCATAGTTCTTATGAAGCCAGATCATGCTCAAAATCAAATCAAAGTCCGGCAATCTCAAGATCACCGCCGGAGCTTCGAATGTCTTGCCTCCTATCTCGGCCTCCATGTTGCAGCTATCCGTGGTCCGTAGCTCCGAGTCATCAGGAAGACGCACCCTCATCTCTGTGCCAGGGAATCTCTCCATACCCTCTAGTCCTTCAATGAAAGTGTCCGACACGAATGAGTGGGAAGCACCCGTGTCGAAGAGGGTATGTGCGGGCTTGCCGCTGATCATAACTATGCCTGAGATTTACTTGAGGTATAATGGATGTTATTTCTATGGTTTTCAAGGCACTACTAAGGTTGAAATTTCTAAATTAAAAATAATTTAAGTACCTGTAATCACCTCCTCGGGGTTCCTCTGCTCCGTGAGGTCCAAAGCATACATCTGCTCCTGGTTGCGTCCTCTGCCGTGATATCCTCGGCCTCGGCCTCTACCTCGTCCTTGGCCTCGTCCTCGGCCTCGGCCTCGACCATGCTGTACTGGGGCCACTGGAGGTGGAGGAGGAGGAGGATGAAATCGATGCGGACACTCCGATCTAATGTGCCCGAGCTGGCGGCATCCGTAACAGACTACCGGCCGTTGTCCATGGTCATCCTGAATCCTCGGAGCATGCACCTGTATAGGTGGGGGAGATAATGCTGGAGGAGGCCCCTGCTCCTGCCTGAAGTTGGGACGACAACGAACCCCACCGCTCTTGTATCCAATAGTCCTGCCTCTCTGAGAGCCCCTACTGCTCTCTCCTGATGTCGACCCATCGTATGGTCTCTTCCCTCTGACTTGCACCATCAGCTGGTCGGCCTCCAGTTTCTTTGCCATCTTGATAATCTGGGCTGATGTGCCGCGAGAAATAAACAACAAAGCCTGCCTCAAGTCATCCCTGAGGCCCCGATAGAACCTCTTGGTATACCTCATGTCGTCTGTGTCATGTATCCCTGCGAACCTGGCAAGGTGGGAGAACTCCCTCTAGTACTCAATCACCGATCTGCTCCCCTGCCTGAGGTTCAGAAACCTCTCCTCCAAAGCATCTCTGTCCGTAGTAGATATGAAGTGATCCAAAAATATGTCTGATAGCTCCCTGTCCGCATATGTAGACTCCCGCACTAACTTCCACCATCTCTTCGCATGAGCTTCTAGTGCAGAGGTGGCTAGAGGTACCGCCTGGCTGACAGGGCAGCTGATGCCTGCCAATATCTCGTGTATGGCCTCAAGCCATTCCTCCGTCTTTACCGCATCCTCTGTCCCACAGTACATCGGTGGGGAAAGGTTCTTGAAGGCACTTAGCCAACTTGACCCCGGATTTGGCTGCGGGGCTGGAACTTGCTGGGCTTTGAAGGCTTCCAGAATCGCCGTCAAAGTCTTCCCCATCTCCGTCTGTAGAAATGGAGTGGCAGCTGGAGAGGGAGGAGCCACATTTTGCGGCGCGGCGACCTGTGGAGGTTGCATGAAGGTAAGGTTAAAACAAAACTGGCCTAACTCTTTGTACTTAATGGACTGTTTATGTGACTTTTTACACATGGGCACACCACTGCTTCCGCTGCATAGTTTGTCCGCAAACTAATGCTCGCGCGGGGTGGTCCAGTGTTGTGGACTTCTTTCTCATATGATCGTTTGGTCAAGTGATACCAGTTTGTAAGACCCCCCTCCCCTTACCAAGGAGGCTACCGGGTCTTATGACCAGAACCGTCGTCTTACGGTGACACTAACGCACGGGTTAGTCGATACCGCAACACGCCGATTCTGCCGGCTAATACGATCATAAACCTGTAGGCCAATATGAGAAAAGAGGTAATATATAGCAGAGTATAACACAGCTAGTCCACAGTCACAACACATATATATAATATATGAAAGAAAAACATCAGTCCAAATGAGTACAGAAATAAAATGGAGAGTAATAAGGGCTTATGCCCAATACATCATATCAAATCTCTCTCTCAACTCTAAACAGCGGAAGATATCTATCATCACCAAGTCATCCCACCTGAGGCAACTCTGCAGTAGTAGTAGTAGTCGGTGGTGGTATTAGCTCCTCACGTCCTGCCATCTCGTCCTGCTGGTCATACTGGTGTTCCATCTCCTCGAGCTCCTAAAAATAGTTTGGTCACCGACCATTAGTCAAAAAAGACTAAGTCGTTTCCTCCATACCTCGCCCCGCAACTCCTAGGCACCGTGCGGGAGGACTAAGCGGAGGACAACAAGGGGTATCAAGAGTAAACAAGTGGCAGTGGCACTATACTAGCAATTATATGAGGAGTAATAGTAGTTCTACTCTAGCAGTTCTATGTAAGAAGTACAAGTGCAGTAATGAAATATAAAACTGAAGTAAATAAGAAGAGTGCAGTACGGTAAAGTAAGTAAAGAACTGAAAGTAAGTGCAGGAAGTAAAACTATGCTACCACTACTCTACCATCACAATTCGTAGCTTAACTTATAAAAATGTCCATACAAATTTATAAGTTACGGTTTACAGGAAATTTAACTTATCATATAAAAGAGCTCATACTAATTTATATGATAAGGATCTATGAAGCGTATGACCTATTATGCATGAATGTTTATGATGAAATTTATGCACAGGCAAGTGCAACTCACACATAACGACTCCGTGATCACAGACCTTTAGTTCCCACTTTTTGAGTGCTAGCTTCACTCTCGGGTACCACCGTTGTGGCTACGGCAGCAGCGGAGCGGGCATCTCCACTTCTAGGCCGGTATGCACACTACCAAACCTTAGACCCCTCTCATACCCCTCTGTACTCGTCCAAGGTGCACTCTAGAGTCTATGCGTACGTAATTTGCTGACAACCCGTCAGTCTTGTTGGGTCGGATGTAGGGGTGCAACTCGGATCGGTTCGGTTCGGTTCCGATCAGAACCGAGAACCGACCCGTATAGGTTCGGTTCCAAAATTTTGGAACCGGAACCGACCCACGGTTCTACAATGTTCAACCAGAACCGAACCGTATATTTCGGTTCGGTTCCGGTTCGGTTCTCGATTCCTTAATGAACTTTTCATACCAATTTAATTATCTTTTGATCTTTTCTATGGGGACAACAAATTATTTCCCTAGATATTTGACTATTTGTTTAAAGTGTGAGATAGAATTGTTTTTTATACAATGAGTTTTCATTCTTGCATTAATTAAGAAGATTTTTTGGCACCTGTTAAGAAGACTAAGAATCACAATGTAATTAAGAAAGATTGAAAATCTAAGAACAATCAAATGAAATAAAAAATTGGGGGTACAAAATTAAAAAGACAACTGAATGACAAATGAATACAAATGCAAGTGGATGTACGTGAGCCGTGAGGTATGGGGTGAATCCAAGCACACAAAACAACCCCACCCCCACCCAACCCAAACATAAATTATCTATTTTTCTCATTGCATGAAGTCATATAAATACATGAGAGGAAAAGAAATAGGTTACCATATTACCAAAAGAAGTATCTACTACAAAATATATGGCCCAAAAATTTGTGCAGTATTGTTCAAAGAGAAGGTTGATGAGAACCGGATCCTGCATAATAACTAGCTCCACACAAGATAAGTCACACTTTGATTATCATTAGTAAAATAAGCATGAGAAAACACTCAAATAAAACATTGTGCGGCTTTTTATATCTCTAGATCGACTTATGCAAACATACAATAAATAATAGTAAACAAGACTGCTTTTAACATCCTCAGCTAGGCACACATGCAGTATATTAAAAAGAAAAGTTAATTACAACCAGATAATCTTAAGGTGCCTTCCAAGCGCAATTTGTTTAACCTAATTGAGCTGAACTAAATTCCTATGTTAGCAATTTAGCATGATATAGTTGATCGTAAGTAATCTGGAGGAACACAAAAATCTGGAAGATGGCGAGGAAGAGTTACCTTATCGACGGGAACCTGGAAGGAGGCGAGGTGCAGTGCAGCGATAGCCGGCGGGGATGAGAAATCTAGCAACTAGAGGTGCTAGCTTGGAGCGCTCGAACTTCGATTTGCCTTCACTGGAGACGCCGAGACGGGGACGGGAACCTGGAAGGCAGCGAGGCGCAGTGCAGCGAAGGGGATGAGAACTCTCGCAACTAGAGGTGCTAGCTTGGAGCGTTCGGACTTCGATTGGCCTTCACTGGAGACGCCGAGACGGGGACGGGAACCTGGAAGACGGCGAGGCGCAGTGCAGCGACGGGCCGACGACCTAGGGTTGGGAGCACGAAGAGGAACTTCACGGGAAATGTCGAAATGACTAATGAGAATGGGGATTTAAGCCTTATTATAAATTTATAATATTATATTATTATATGCAGTTATGCACTATGCAGAGTGCGGATTCACTGCGGAAGTTCAATGGTATCCTAATTCCTAATCAAATTTATTAAAATATACGGTTCGGGTCGGTTCTCGGGTACCCAATCACGGGACCCGAGAACCGAACCGAACCGTCAGTTCTAATATATCCAAGAACCGTACCCGAACCGACCATGGCGGGAACCGACCCGAACCGTCCGGTTCGGTTCGGTTTCGGTCTGGTTCTCGGTTCTTCAGTTACTTTTGCACAGGCCTAGTCGGATGTGCGTTATCGGGGATCGTCCTCCAGACCATAGTGTAAAACAACCCACTGGCCCCTCTAACCCTCACACCCGCCTGGTGCACCGTACTGCCATCGGTGTGACGAACGTCCAGTACCGCATGCCTCGCCACTAAATTTATGCACATGCAAGTATTTCTTCCCGAGCCTTCAGCTCACAGGACCAACCTGTCCTGAATCCCTCAAACCCTACACGGGTGAGCATTTATCACAATCCCTCTAACCCTACACATGTGAGAACGCACAATAGTGCCTTTATTCCAAATCCCTCAAACTCGTCACGGGCGAGAATGAACCACAATGTCCTAACCTATTAGGCTACTCTTGTCTACGGATTATTATACTTAGTGATTTAAGGTTAATCCCAGGACTGCCCAGGGTATACCCGGTGAAGGGCTCTCGAGGGCACTAGGAACTACAATGAGATTACGCCCAAAGCTCCCTTTCTCAAGGATATTTACTTTATTTGATGGCTACCCAACATTCACCCCAGCTCTCGTTATTACTCTTGAGCGAGCCTAATGACTTAAGATGTTCTCAGAAGGGCGACGGTCTTCCGTCGGCATCCACTCCAGTTACTATCCAAGGGCTTGCACTTTACTCTCATCACTAAGATGACTCTACCCACCAGGGTCATATTCCAATTGATGTCTCTAACTCATTTATTGATCTATCCTCCGGTGGTCCTTATAACATGACCTACTTACACTATGCGCAACTCATGACCTAATACCACCCCGAAATGGAACTTCCAATTTCTTGGGCCAACTGCCCCTAAGTATTTATCCTAGAATGGTATGGACTAATGAAGTGAGCCTATTGATTTTCATAATTTTCCTAAGTCATTAAGGCCTCTAATTAAATCATTTAATTAATCCCCTAGATCATTTAATACATGAAGTATGACAATTATAATTCACTGACCTAAGGAGTTTTTCCTAAGTTATAACATGGTAAAATATTGTTGTCTACCAATATTTATAATTCTCCTTTAATTATTTCTATTTATTCCTTAATTTATACAAAATTCACACAATTGTCATTTTCCAAATAAAGTATAAGGAATACATCACTAAAACTTCTAGGAATATTACAGAGCATAAATATTATGAATTTAAGGCTAATGGCAGAGTTTCATCAACCTCCACAATGTAATGGCCTACAAATTTTAATTCTTAATAATTTACCAAAATGCCATTATAAGGTTTTAAACATTATTGAGTAATCCAAAAATTCTGAGAAATTTATACAAGGTTATTCATACTCATATATATCATCAAGAAATTTTCCAAAATTTTCTACTGAGTATTTACACCAATTTGCTAATTAAGTAAAATGTGGGTAAAAAGGTAATTTCCACATAACTCCTATCAAAATTCTTCAACAGAGACATAAAACTTTTTAGGAGTTAAATCTAACACAATATTGACTTTGACAAAAATTGGGGATTTTATCTCAATGATAGACCTATTTTTGCATTTATTTTTCAAAAGTTCAATTATTCCAAAAATTCCAAATAATGGGATTTTTGCTTCCAAAAATCTCATTATTGCAATGTGTGGTATAATTCACCCTAATGAACCTCTGATATCAATACCATGATTTTTGGATGTTCCAAATAGGCTTAATACACAATATATTAAAATTGGCTATTTGCACCCCAAGCCTATATATAATAAACACATGCAAGTGGATTTACCCAACATGCATTGTTCCAAATGTGCTGAACTTTTTACCATGCACATGAATAGTCCCCAAAGACATGCCACCAAAATATGGGGTCATTTGGAGTCATAACACTCCAAATATTTCATTTATTTAAATTTGTGTATTATGAATAAAACTATAGAAAACGTTTTCCCAAAAATTCTAAATTTTTGGCAGGGGATAAATATGCCCTAAACATGCATGCACCCAAAATTTGGGGTCATGTGGATTACTGGTTTGGCTTGGGCATTGGCTTTAATTTCTGCCCTAGCCTAGGACCAGTCCTAGGAAAACAGCCCTACAGGACTGTATACTGCATCAAATTACAAGTTTAAGGTGGCAATGTAAAGTTAAGACATTAAGCTACAAATTTTATTTAGGGTGCATGACCTGGAAATGCCTCTAAGAGGCCTAAACTAACCATGCAATGTTACTGAATAAGTGTGACAGATTCATACATATGCTATAGTTTTATATTTGATTTAATTTAATTCTGAGCACGACTCTTAAAGCAGAATAAACGGGATCCGGTCATCGTCCCCAATAAGCCAACGGCTGAGATTGATTCTGGCTGGCCATCTTTGCTGGCTGATTCCGGCAAGCTGAGCCACCACCACCGCCGGCGGATGTCGCCACCACCTTCACTGAGGTGGTGACTAGCGGTTTCAGGCGATGAGGCCGTCGGAATTGGCTCCTCTGGCGAACCCGAGCAAGAAGAAAAGCTCGGAAATTTTCCATTTTCCTCACATGGTATTGAGCCTGACGACTCTCCCTATAGATCTAGAAACCTAGTACGAGTAGAGGGGAGGCGAAACAGACCCGAATGGCGGCACGACGGCGAGGTTGGCGGCGGTTGGCCATGGATGAGCTGCTCCGGCGATCTCCTGCTCAAATCCTTGATTCTCCACCAAAAGCTTCGCTCCAGTACTCGTTCTCCACTCGATTCTACCCTCTGAAGGTGATGGTGTGGTCAGTTTGGGCTGAAAGTGGCTGTATAGGGAGATACAACCAAGGTGAGCTCAGTTTGGGGCTTTGGAGGCTTCACCCTTGGTGCCAAGTGGCCCCCATGCTGCCAAATTCTCTAGAAATTCTCTGAGGAGGCCAGCCAGCACAATTTTGGGCTGATGGAGCCAAGGCCAAGTGGCCTCTTCTTCTTAACTCACCTTCTCTCTCCTAAAATTCTCATTTTACCCTCATGCATGTGTCCCTCTATTCAAAACCTGAGGGTAGGGGTGGTCATTGACCACTTGGGCTGACCATGGATCAGGTTTGGTGGGCTTGGCCCAAGGGAAGTGGGCTTAGCCCTCATTTTCTCCTTTAGGTTAATTAGGTTGACTTGGGTTGACTTGTGTTGACTTGGTCAACCATGATGAGTGGGCTAACCCCACTTGGTGGTCATGGGTCTAAGGGCACCACTCATCTTGGGTTGGGTCAATGTGGTGCCCTACTTGGGGTAATTGGGCCTATAGGTATATGTTTGACCAAATTAGGGCCATGGTTGACTTTGGTCAACTAGGGTCAAAGGGTTGACCTAATGGCATGCCCTAGGGTCCACTTAGATTATTTTAGGGTTAGGGCAATATGGTGGGGTCGTGGTGTGGCTAGGGATCCTATTTATGCTAGTTTGACATTGTTTGACTTTGGCCCCTTAGTGGGCCCCACATGGCTACAACCCACTACCTAGGGTCAAACCTAGTTAAATTCCATATCACCCAACCCATGCCTAACCCAATCTAAGTTAAGGGGGTCTAGAAGTAACATGAGATGTTACACCCGGAGGCGAAGGCGGTGGCCGGAGATGGCGGAGGTTAGCGGCGGCGGCGGGGTCTGTCAGCGGCGCACGAGAATGGGGTCCGTCGGCGACGCGCGACCACAAGGCGTGTACAACATGGAGCTGCGTGGGTGCGACCACCAGGGTGCACGTTCTAGGGGCCTCACGGGCCGGCCGCGTGATCTAAGGGTCGCACAGGTCAGCCGCGTGCGCACGCGCAGGCCGCATGAGCTCGTGTGCACGCGCAAGCCGCGTGAGAGCGTGCGCGTAGGCTGCGCGCACGATGGTCGTGTGCACGCTGGCCGCGTGAGAGCGCACACAATGGCCGCGTGGGAGAGTGTGCTGGCCACGTGGGAGCTCGAGCTGGCCGCGCGGGTGAGCGCGCTGGCCTCGCGGGTGCGCGCATTGGACGCGCGGGGGCCGCGCTGACCGCGCAGGTGCGCTCGTTGGCCGTATGTGCTCGAGCGTAGGCCTAGCATGTTCGCTTGGTCTTCCCAGGTGCTTACGGTTCTCTGCGTGCTGCTGAACCAGCTGGACTCACTTTACTTGAACCGTCTCAGCTCGGAAATTTTATGGGGGCCCCATCAAATGCCCCCAAATTTTTGCTGGTCATGGTTCGCAAAACGATGAGCGCAAAAATTTCTAGCATCCTACGGAATGTTCCAGTAGTTAGAAGATCACCTGACATATTCTACGAGATATTGGTCAGAGATTGAGAATTATTCACTGCATGTTTCGAGTGAGAAAAATCTGGCAAAAAATATCTTGCAAATCTGGATGCCTTCCATTATAAGTCTCGCTTTGAAGACTATAAATTAGAGAGGGTCACTTAGTTCTTTTTTATGTTGTTGTAGAGATTTTGGAGTTTCGAATTTTGGCTTGAAGTTAATGGATTTCAGCGGTCGACATGTCTCCCTCAAAGAAGGTCAGTATTTTTTCATCACTTTGCAACGAGGAACGAGCGAGCGGGAGAGCGCACCGAAGGGGGCGCTGCCAAAAGAGGTGCTGGAACGGAGAGCGACGGAAGAGTCGACCGACGCGTAAGGGGAAATCCACACACGTGGCACACTTCGCATGTGCGTGGCTGCCCCCACGAGAGGATCAGAGCCGGGCAGCTAACGCGCGAGTGCGGCCGTGCGCGCGGCCGTGCGCGCGGAATGATCTGAGCGAGGACCCGGGTGTGGGGCGGCCCGCGCACGGGCGCAGCAGCGCGAGCGAGGCACGTAGTGCGAGCGCGCGAGCGAGGGTGTCCCGCACGGGGGAACGGACGCTTGCGCATGGATACTCGCTTGGGTGCTGGGCGTCCAGCGCGCGGGTGTGGGCGCACACGTGGGGGTCCCCGTGCGGGCGCGCGGGGTTGCCTGCGTTCGTGCCCGGGGGTCGTTTCGTGCCCATGCCGCTCTCTATGCGCGTTGATCAACTTTCTTGGCTTGCTCTGGTGCTGACACCCGTTTTTCTTTGCAGGTGCCAAAGGGTGCCGTTTCGCGACTGTCAATGCTTCTTCTGTCAACTTTGAACTTAGCCCGTGTGAGTAGTTGGAGAAAGCGCTTTGGCATTTTGGAGGAAGTGGATGTTGTTATCCCATCCCCGCTACAACATGTTCAACGCCCTCCTTTGGGATATCTTACCATTACATATGGGTGCTTGAAGGCAGGCTTTCAAATCCCTCCTGTCGAGGAGGCGATCACAATTTTCCGATTCTGCGGCGTTCCTATGAAGCAATTTTTCCTTGTGGGGCTGACGAGGATCTTGAGGTTTCTTTGCTTTTTCGGAGAGTATGGTTCCCGGATGTCAGTCCGCCTCTTTAGCGAGTGGTGCAAGGTCTGCCTTGGCCCAAGCAACCATGTCGAAGTCCGGAGCAATAAAATGTGGTTGTTATTCAAGGGCAAGACGGATCATCGCCATGGTGCGAAGTTGTATGGGTTTGTTAGGAACATGTGGGAGCTGCTCGGGTTCTGGAATGACCCTCCCAACCGCTGCCGCCGCTTGAAGGGGGAGGAGAGTGTCTTTACTCCGTTATTTGGCTTCGAGGATCCGCGTGAGCTTAATGCAATTCTTTTCAAGATTAGCGCGTTCATTGTCGAGAAGCGGCTTGTTCTGGTGGGCCTTTCGACAGACATAGAGCGGACCTGCGTCGCGCTAATGGGACGAAGCAAGAAGAGGAAGCTGGACTTTTTGCAATGGTGGGGAGAAGGCAGGGAGAAGGTGGATCGCCTTCGGCTTCCCCCGAGTGTAACACCCCAGTTTTCAGACCTGGAGTCGCTGGAAGCTAACGCCCGGTGGTCGAGAGACTGCTGGCAGTTGGTCGATGAGCTCGACATTGGATCCAGTGCGCACAATCATGGAATCCAATGCGCACGACCATTAATCGTGCGCCACTGATCGTGCACTATATTCTCCATTTTCCGAGTTCTGCCCAGGGCAAACACACGACCATTGGACTTAGTGTGCACGACCACTAGTCGTGCGCCACTACTCATGTGTGTTGATCCCGTTTTTGTATAGTTCTGGCAGTGTTGAGCGCATGATCATAGGATTCAGTGCACACGACCACTAGTCGTGCGCCACTGATCATGCAGACGGGTGCAGGTCCGTCATTTTATTTTGTGGCCATCCGATCCTTCCTTAAACCCGATCCAAGGACCCAGGATCTTCCGTCCAAATGATTATATTAGGGCTGAGAGCCCCTTCCCATTGATTTTCTTCTCATTTGGAGATTTGACTTAGGGTTGGGTGAGAGTGAGGAGGAGGAAGGAGGTCTTCCACCGCCATTGACAAAGCTTTGGAGCTCTGATCGTCATTCCGAGACCAGATCCGTGGAGAGGGCTTGGAGGCGCTCGTGTCAATCCATTCAATGCAAGGATTCCATGGCTAAGAGGAGAGGTCGTAAGGTAACGGCATTTTCTCCTCTCGATTTCTAGGATGCGTGCATAACATCTCTTTTCTTTTTTGATTTTCAAGCTCTTAGGCACCAAATCTGTCAAATGAGAGGGGTTTGGGTCTCCATGGTTCAAGAGGAACCACTGGGTCGATTGTGTCCGTCCCCGGCATGATATTGCATTAGAGATCCGCTCTGTTAGCAGATTAGGCATTATGGGTGAAGTCGTAGTCGCGACCGTTAGTCCGACTCGGTGATGTTGCATAACGAGCCTTAAGGATTTTGTAGAAATCTGTTGCGGCAAGATGCCGTTTGTGATGTATGTGTTTTCCCACTTTTCTGAGTAAGTACGTGTAGCCGAAATCGGATAAGGTTAGCTCCGTGCTGGCGGTAGATGGTTTCCTTGGTGCGCGGGAACGTTGTAGTACGAATGATGGATTATGGTGGGGAAAGGCTATGAATTGTGATGTGCTAAGGTGCGGCTTTGTCTCCGTGGTCGGCTGGCTATCCCGTGACGTGCAAGTCATGTGGGGAGAGTGTCCCGGCAAGACTAGTACCCTTCTGTGAGATTGACAAGAACACCAAGCATAGGACAAGCCCGGGAGATGAAGCCCACGAGCGGGTGGGGTCCGGCGAGGGTTCTTAGAATCGGTTTGTGTGTGAGATGGAATCCTGACGTGTGAAGTCAGAGTTTGCAGGAAAGCCCGGGTCTAAGACCCACGAGCGGGTGGGGCCTTGGCAAGATTTCCATGTGATGACTTGTATGCTGTTAGGGGAATTGCAGTACCCTTTTGTTTGCGGCTTGACGCCGATGTGGGAAATTGGAAGTACCCAATTGACATGTTATGATGATGTGCTAGATGCATACGCGATAGGGTGCCTTGGGTGAAGCCCGAGTTTGCATACATGCTGCATAGTAGGCCCCTTTAATTATATGATCAACATAGAAAACATGTTTGTTGTTTGAGATATCCAAACCTGTTTTAAAGCTTTACATGTTTATATATATAGCATACGAAGTGCTGACTTGCAGGTTGGAGGTGTACCCCGGGGTCTGTTAGGGGCGGCCGGGAGGAGATGTGTTGGTTACACAGTAGAGGCAGCCTTTGCTGACTCACGTTACCCCAAATTTTTACAGGGCAAGGATCGCGAGCGGGAGCAAGTGCACCGGCCGAAAAGGCCTAAGCCTCATGAAGTGATTACCATACTTACTAGCTGTTTTCTTCTTGACTGTGATGCTCCATGTTTTTGGTATTTCCGGCTTGCATGCCATGGTAGCCTAGGGGTGCTTTTGCACGTTGATGGTTGACCTTGTGGTCATGGACTTATTATGTGTAAGGCCTTAAGGCCATTTTGATACTCCTGTTTGGTAGTGGATAACTTCTTGTTTGTGTTGGTATGTTTCCGTTGTTGCTTTATTCTGAGTTTTGAGTTGGGTAGTTAATATCACCTTTTAATGCTAAAGCTGTGGCATCCGTATGTTGTGGGGCCCCGGCCGGACCCATATTATATGGTCATTACAGGTGAGATGTTACAATTTGGTATCAAAGTCAGGTTAGTGTCCAAGGTATGTCTTCATGGACGAATGTCCTAAATGAATTGCGTTAAGAAGTTATCCACATAGGAGTATTGCGGGACCGTGAGTATCCTGGTGTCTAGTTGTGCGACTAGAAGCAAGTTGAGTTTGTTAGTTTCATGTTGAAGGGTGAAGCTAGCTGTGGTAGGTGAGCCATAGCGGTCGCAAGTTTCCTGGACGCACCCCGCCAATGGAAGAGTTTGGGAATGATTTCTTGAAAAGTACAGTCCTGTGTCAACGAAGTTAGCCCTTTAGAGGCAATTCCTGCACTTGGTGCAGCGTGTCAAGACAATGGACGAGAATGATCAGGGGTTTACTCGGTTGGGCCGTTATGCTGAAACGACCATGACCGATGATGTGGAGAGGGACAACCTCTTCTACCACGGATTGAGGGAGAATCTGAGGCAACCCCTCATATCTATGAAGAATGCTAGTTTCAATGAGCTGGTTGAGGCTGCCAGAACCTTGGAGAGCGATTTGGAGCGAACCCAACGTTGAAAGGGTTTTGCTGCAAAGCGGGGAGGAGGAAAGCCTTCTCAATCTCAAGGAAGAACTGAAGGGAGTAAGTGAAAGAAGTCTCATCCCTACAAGAATTTAGAGAAAGGAATAATAGTGGTGTCTAGTGCTTCTCATTTCCAACCCTTGCAGCCAAGGGCGTATAACCTTGGGCAGCAAGAAGCGATCCGCCAACCCGATGTGGTGACATGCTTTGTGTTAGTTTCTAAGTACCCCGCTAAGGTACTGTTTGATACGGGAGCGTCACATTCCATCCTTGCGGAAAGCTTTATCCGGAGGATTGAAGTTGAGCCATTCTTAGCGGATTCAGAGATGAAGGTGCGCATGCCCAATGGGTCGTCCATGACTACCGGGGCGAAAGGGAGCAGTTGTTGGAGTCTGGACGGAGTTGACTTCACGGTGATAGCAAAGGTTTTACCGTTGGTGGAGTTCGATGTCATTTTGGTAATGGACTGGCTTGCAAAGCAACGTGCCAGTATTGATTGCCTGTCTAAGGTAATGACACTGAGGGGTGAAGTGCAGTCAGAAGTTAAGTTTGAGGGCCTCAGTGGAGCGGCCTTTTCCCTGATTTTGGCCATACAGTTGGTGCGAGCGGTTAACCAGGGGAGCGTAGCTCTTGTAGCATTGTTGGAGGTTCGCCTTTCCAAGTTATCACTTGGGGAAGTGTCAGTAGTGGCAGAATACGAGGATGTGTTTCCTGAGGAGCTTACTGGAGCACTTCCTTGACGGGAGATTGATTTCTCGTTCGAATTCGTGCCAGAGGCTAGGTCGGTGCCATGTTCCCCTTTTAGGATGGCACCAAAGAAGTTGGCCAAACTCAAAGTACAGTTGCAGGAACTGTTAGAGCAAGGGTATTTTAGACCCAGTTCTTCACCGTGGAGCACGCCAGTGCTATTCGTGAAGAAGAAGGATGGTAGTATGCGGTTGTGCATAGACTACCGAGAGTTGAATAAATTGACTGTCAAGAATAAGTATCTGATTCCTCGGATAGACGCCCTGTTCGACCAGTTGGTGGGGTCGGTGGTGTATTCCAAGTCGGATATAAAGTCAGGGTACTATCAGTTTCGAATTCAAGACGAGGACATACCCAAGACAACTTTTGGTACGAGGTATGGTCACTTTGAGTTCTCGATGATGTCGTTCGGGTTGACGAACAGGCCATCCGTATTCATGGACTTGATGAATCGAGTATTTTAGGAGTACTTGGACTCCTTTGTAGTGGTCTTATTCGACGCTATCTTGGTGTACTCCAAATCGGAGACCGAGCATGAGACTCACTTGAGAGTGGTCTTGCAAGTGTTGAGAGAGAACCAGTTTTATGCAAAGTTCTCGAAGTGCGAGTTCTCGTTGAAGAAGGTGGCTTTTCTGGGCCATGTGATTAGTGGTGATGGGGTGGCGGTGGATCCGGCGAAAGTTAAAGCCATCAGATATTGACCAATTTTGAGAACCGTGGCGGAAGTCCGAAGTTTCCTTGGTCTAGCCGGGTACTATAGAAGGTTTGTGGAAAACTTTTCACTGATAGCCCTACCCCTCACCTCTCTAACTCGTAAAAACCAGAAGTTTATTTGGACTCTGGAGTGCAGTCAGGCGTTTGACACTCTAAAGGGGAGGCTAATGGCAGCTCCAATCCTAAGCCTTCCTAAAGGGACTTAAGGATTTCAGCTTTCTAGTGACGCATCTGGATGCGGTTTGGGTTGCGTGTTGGTGCAACATGGCAGCGTGATAGCTTTTGGGTCTAGACAGCTAAAGCCTCACGAGAGGAATTACCCCATTCATGATTTGGAGTTGGCGGCGGTAATTTTTGCTTTGAAGTTATGGCGGCACTATGCGTATGGTGCGAGAGTGGAGATCTTCACAGATCACAAGAGCCTGAAGTATCTTCTAGATCAGAAGGACTTGAATATGCGGCAGTGCAGATGGGTCTAGTTCCTTGGAGACTATGAAGTGGCGATTCAGTATACGTCAGGCAAAGCCAACCTGGTGGTGGATGCCTTGAGTAGGAAATATTCTGGTCAAGGGAGTTGGATCGAAGCTCATGATGAGCGCTTGATGCGGTACTGGGAGTCCCTTGGCATGGAGTGTGTAGCAAGAGGCGAGTCTAGCGTGGCTCGGTTGAACTGGATTGAAATGCAGAACAACTTGTCCGATCGTATTCGGGAAGCGACCTGTTTGGATGTGGAGTTCCTGCCATACGTGGTGGAAGCTCAAAAGGGTGAAAGTAGCGTCAGGGAGTTGATTGATGGAATTCTGAGGAAGGACAGAAGGATTTGTGTATCGTAGTTCGGCAAGCTCCGTAAGGAGTTGATGTTTGAGGCTCACTTCACAAAGTACTCCATTCACCCGGGCAGTACAAAGATGTACTTGGATATGAAGAAATCCTTTTGGTGGCCTGGTTTGAAGCGGGATGTAGCTTTGTACGTGAGTCGGTGCCAAACTTGTGCCTTAGTGAAGGCCAAGTGTCAGAAGCCGGGCGGGTTCCTTAAGCCTCTTCCTATTACCGAGTGGAAATTTGATGACATCTCCTTAGACTTTATACATGGGTTACCTAGGTCGCAGCAGGGTAACGACGCAATTTGGGTGATCATGGATCGCTAAACCAAAGTGGCTC
This sequence comes from Platanthera guangdongensis, assembly GCA_039583875.1. Classification (NCBI taxonomy): domain Eukaryota; kingdom Viridiplantae; phylum Streptophyta; class Magnoliopsida; order Asparagales; family Orchidaceae; genus Platanthera; species Platanthera guangdongensis. The sequence goes on along the minus strand of CM077162.1, from coordinate 40,113,367 downwards.
ACTTCATCCCAAATCGGAAAGTGCGCAGCGTGGAGAAGCTGGTAGAGTTGCATGTTCGCAACATCGTACGACTACATGAAATTCCTAAGAGTATAGTTAGTGATCGCGATGGACGGTTCACGTACAAGCACTGGAGGTTTATTCAGAAGAGTCTGAGCACGAAGCTGAAGTTCAGTACGACTTTCCATCCTCAAACTGATGGGCAAACCGAAAGAACGAACCATACTTTGGAGGATATGCTGAGGATGTGTACTTTTGACTTCGGTAAGAAGTGGGAATATCACCTCTTCTTGGTAGAGTTCACTTATAACAACAGTTACCAAGCAAGTATAAAGATGGCGCCGTATGAAGCTTTGTATGGGAGGCGGTGTCGAACACCGATGTCTTGGACAGAGGCGGGAGACACCAAACTTTTAGGAAAAGAAGTGGTAGCTGATGCATGCGAGTTGGTGCGAACCATTCAAGAGCGCATGAAGGTTGCTCAAAATCGGCAAGCAAAATATTTTAGTGCTCGCCACAGGAAGGTAGAGTTCACGGTAGATGACTGGTTTTATCTAAAGATCAAGCCGTTCAAAGGCGTTTCGCGGATTCGCCGACTCAAGAAGTTGAGTCCAAGGTTTTTGGGACCTTTCAAGGTTATAGAACGGGTGGGAGAAGCAGCGTACCGATTGGCATTGTCCACAGAGCTGAGTGGATTACACGATGTTTTTCATGTCTCCGTCTTGAGGAAAGCCTTAGTGGAGGCTAGTGTGGTGATCGAATCGGCATCGGTGCCGATATAAGAGGACTTGATGACGCGAGTTCGTCCAGTTGGTGTAGAGGATACGAAATTTTGGCAGTTGCGGAACAAAGAAGTTAAGCTCTTGAAGGTGCTTTGGGATAACTGCGGGCATGACGAGTTCTCTTGGGAGCGTAAGCAAGCAATGCGTGAGAACTATCCAGAGTTATTTGTGTAATGCTAGTTTGAAATAGTTGTTGAAATTTGTGAAGTGAAAGTGTGTGAATGGAGCACTTGGACCTATCCGCGCTGACTACGCGGATAGGGTTGGCGAACTGAAAGGTCGGCAGGGATGTTGCAGACGGGTTGTTCTGCAGCAGCCTGGGCGGTCTGTTCGCGCGGACTACGCGGACAACAGTGGCGGTTAGCCAGGCCGGCTTGTGCTCAGCAGGCAGTTGGATCCCAAGAAGTAACCGGGCGGATAGAAACTCTATCCGCGGAGTCTGACAAGAAGCGGACTGAAGAACTGGAGCACTGCAGACCAGTTTGGCAGTTGCCTTGGTCTTTCTCTGGTGCAGTGGCAAGTGGAAGCCGCGGAGATCGCCAGTCAGTGCAGAATGATACTAGAGCTCGCCGGGGCAGGCAGACTGGATCCCGTGTCCGCCAGTAAGTGCGGACTGGCCCTTATGGCCAGTGGTGTGGACTTGGTTTGTTCTGAACCAAGTCCATGTTTGGCTCAGTCCGGGGAGATCGCGTAGTGGAGTGCGGACTGGAGTTTGTGTCCACAACTGCCGGCCAAGCTCGGCAGAAGTGCTGTGTGCCTTGGTTGCGAGTTTGAGAGAAGCTGACTGGAGTTTGTGTCCACAACTGCGTGCGGACTGGAGCCAGGGTCCGCTGAGTCCGATAGCTGCCTTGCTGGCATGGCTGTGGACTTGAGTTTTGCGGACTGGAGCTGTTTGTGGAAGATGCAGACTGGAGAAGTCTGCTGTTTAAGCAGACTGGAGCAGTGTCTGCTGACTCGGTATGCGGACTGGAGTGTCTGCAATCATATTCAGATTAGTATTGTCTGCAGTATGGGCAGACTGGAACAGTGTGTCCGCTGAGTCCGGCAGGTGCCTTGGTGGCGAAGCCGTGGGCTCAGGATGAGCGGACTGAAGTTGTGTGTCCGCTGAGTCCGGCAGGTGCCTTGATGGAGAGGCTGTTGGCTCAGGATAAGCAGGCTGGACTGCGGAGTCCGACTGTGGCGGTCTTGGCTTGGCCATGCAACAAGGCGGACTGGTTTTGTTGTCCGGCCTTGGAGAAGCTATGGCGGATTGGCTATCCTGCACAGGTAGCGGTGGACTGGAGTGTGTCCGCGGGTCATGCAGATACACATGTTCTTGCTGCGGGATGTGGCGGTAATCCTATCGGCTAGGGCGGTGACCACACTCATCATCGTGCCTATAAATAGGACCCATGTCACATCAGGAACAGTAACCTGAGAAACTGAGTGAACAGTAAGTGAGCTCGCAACAGTTGCTGCAGATTGGACTTTTCTGTTCGCACGGTTTGATTGAGTTGACCGGGTTGTGTTGTGCAGGTTGTGCGGATAGCACTGGAAAGCCAGGACTTGGCTCTGATTGCGGTCAGGGACAGTGCGGACTCTGCGGTTAAGCAACAGGCGAAAAACAGCAGGTCGCGGACAGCGACTAGATGGTCTTCTCTTTGACAACTTGGTTCGGGGTTCAATAAGTCGCCTGCTTCAGGCGGACTGTTCTATTCGGCATCACAGCATGTGCGGTCTGGCGGCTAGGCGACCTCGCGGTCAGCCAGCTTGCAGATCGGCGGCTAGAGCTAGCATTGGAATAAGGGGTAGTCCATGCGGCTTGGGTTGTGGTCTGGCGACCTGGCGGACTGAGCGGACTCTACAACAGTAGATCGACGGCTTGGTGGTTGAGTCCGCGCGGCTTGTTTCTCTTGTCTTGTATTTGTAGTTCTCTGCTTTCCCTTGGGTGATTGTTTGGTGAAGCATGTCTCGCCATGTATGTCTCACTATGTAAAGAAGATCGATGTGAATCAATAAAGACTCTTGTGCTGCATGTGTTTTCTGGTTGACTGAGGCTTCATTTGTTTTGGCGTTTCTGCAGGGCGTTTCCCGCAAACGCCGCCGGAACAGCGGGTAAACAAACGGCCTCGCCGGGTGTTTGCCGCGTCTCCTCCTGCAGCAAGGAGGAAAAGCCGCAGGTTTCCTCCGTTTCGATCCCCTCCTCTCCCCCTACTTTCCGAACCCGGCTTCTCCACCCGCCGTCTCCGTCCGCCACAGCCGCGCCAAATAAAGCCTGACTTTAGTTGAGATAACCCCTGCTCACTCCAAGTTCCAGGAAAATTTCCGCATGATCAAGGTGTAATCTTGATATTGCTGAGAATATTAATTTGGCATCAGGCTATCTTGTTGACCACCTGGAGAATATTAAACATGGTATCAATGTCAGGTTGTTGAATTTTAACATGGTATCAGAGCTGGACTGAAGTGGATAAGCAGTGATCAACTGAAGTGGTTGTTACTCTTTGAAGAGGGAACCAGTAGTAGAACCATGGCAGTGGAAGATGCAAGTTGTCTTGGAATTGATCTCCTTACAGAGACGAACTTTGATAGGTGGAAGTCCTGTATGGAGAGCTTTCTTCTTGGCGAGGACCTTTGGGAGGTTGTATGTTGAGCATAAAGACAAGAGGCTACTGTTGGCAATGCTGAAGAGATGAGAGCTTGGAAGGAGACAAATGCGAAAGCGGAGTCTATTCTCAAGCAGGTGATCTCATCGGAGCTCTTGGACCACATCAGTGGATGTCAATCAGCTGCGGAGGTTTGGACTTCCCTTGATGGGTTGTTCAGGAAGGCGGTGAAGGTTGCTGCAGAGGATGGTCCTTCTACTTCATATCAGCAAGAGAGGAGTGTTTCTCCTAGGCGTGAAGGGAAGAGGAAGGAAGGACCAATGTGCTATAAATGCAAGCAGCATGGTCATCTCAGAAAAGAGTGCAAGGTTGTCTTGATCTCGACGACCGTAGCTCATGTTGGAGGCAAGGAGAAGAACTTAGTTGGGTCTACAACAAGTTCTGGTTCTGATCGGATGAAGGCCAGTGATAGTGCAGCTATCTGACATAAAATACTGGGGCATGTAGGGATGGACAAGCTGCAAGCAATGGCGGTACGAAGACTCATAAGAGGATTGTCTAGATTGTCATCCTATGACGATGGTCAGGGGTGTGCGGGATGTCAGCATGGTGAAGCTTATCGCTTTATGGTTGATAAGGCACAATCCAGATGTAAAACACCTTTGGAGGTTGTCCATTGTGCTCTGGTTGGACCGACCGTCACCGCCAGTCTTGGAGGCAGCAGGTACATGTTGATATTGGTTGATGACTATTCAAGGTATATTTGGGTATACTTCATGAAGACGAAGTCGAACATGATGCACTTGTTTGTGGAGTTCAAGAAGCTTGTGGAAGGCCAGCTTGGCATGCAGATCAAGAAGTTGAGGACAAGAATCAGTGGTGAGTTTGGCTCAACCGAGTTCTCAAACTTTTGCAGGAAGCAAGGGATCCGAAAGGAGCTTTCTTGTGGACATACTTCACAGCAAGGCGGTATTGCAGCTCGGATGATCCGTTGGTTAACGGAGACCTGCAAGTGTTGGCTTCGGAGTAAAGGCGTTCTTAAGGCCCTTTGGGCAGAAGGAATGGCCTGTGCTGCTCATGTCATCAATCGAATGCCTCTTAGTCCGATCAATGTGAAGACTCCTTATGAGCTGATGTTTGGGGTGAAGCCTAGTATAAAGTACCTATGGGTGTTTGGATCTACCTGCTACGTACACACACTGGTTGCTCTCAAGACGAAGCTAGACTTTGTTGGGTATGATGAACAAAGGAGAAGATGGAGGTGTATGGATCCTATGATGAAGAGGCTCATCGTGTCAAGAGACGTTGTCTTTGATGAGTTGACGCCGTATTGGGATAGCTCTTTTGTGGAGCTAGAGATGAGCAGGTCAGATGGTGGGCTGAAGGAGGCTGCTGCTAAGGTTCAGGTGGAGCTGCATGAGTCACCAGGAGCTCCAGTTTGTTCTAGCTCCAGGGCAAAGGCGTCAGGGTCAGGAAGCAGGGGGAGTGATGCTCCAGGTACTTCTAGCTCGAAGGCGGAGGCTTCCGATTCAGGAAGCAGGAGGAGCGATGTTCCAGGTAGTTCTTGTTCAAGAGGGGAGTCTTCTGGTTCAAGAAGCAGGGGGAGTGTTGCTCTAGGTGCTCCTGGTTCCAGTGAGGAGGCGTCTTGTTCAGGAAGCAATGGCAGCATTGTTCCGGGTTTGCCCGGGAACGGAGCCGGTTCAGGAGCAGTGGAGGTGGTTAGCCATGATCAGGTTCTTCGGAGATTGAGAGGATCAGTAAGCCACCAGCTCGATATAGTGAAGGGAACACGACGGGCTTGGTCCCATGTTTCCTTGCAAGCCCTCAGGTCGAGCGAGTACCTTCTAGCTATGATGACCCCACTAGAATCAAGGAGGTGGTTGACACCAAGGCTGAAGAGGTGACTTCTCTCAGAGGTAACGAGTCTTGGGCTTTTGTGCCCAAGGTAGTTGGTGATACTCATGTGATGCATGAGTGGAGGTTGAAGCTGAAGAAGAAGGCAGAGGGAAGCATGGCTCCTTTTGGGAGATGTTGGAGGGCTCCCTCATGGTCCATGATATGCGGGGAGAGGACTATGTCCTTGACATCTCTTTGTAGATGCTATCGAAGGGATCAGGTGCAAGGTTACGGGAGCTGCTGGAGATATTCACCACTTCTCACTTCAAGGGGGAGTGTTGAAATTTGTTAAGTGAAAGTGGGTGAATGGAGCACTTGGACCTATCCGCGCGGACTACGCGGACAGGGTTGGCGGACTGACAGGTAGGCAGGGATGTTGCAGACGGGTTGTTCTGTAGCGGCCTAGGCGGTCTGTTCGTGCGGACTACGCAGACAGCAGCGGCGGTTAGCTAGGCCGGCTTGTGCTCAATAGGTAGTTGGATCCCAGGAAGTAACCGGGCGGATAGAAACTCTATCCGCGGAGTCCGGGAAGAAGTGAACTGAAGAACTGGAGCACTGCAGACCGACTTGGCAGTTGCCTTGGTCTTGCTCTGGTGCAACGGCAAGTGGAAGCCGCGGAGACCTCCAGTCAGTGCGGACAGATACTAGAGCTTGCCGGGACATGCGGACTGGATCCAGTGTCCGCCAGTAAGTGCGGACTGGCCCTTGTGGACAGTGGTGTGGACTTGGTTGGTTCTGAATGAAGTCCATGTTCGGCTCAGTCCGGGGAGATCGCGCAGTGGAGTGCGGACTGTGTCTCAGTCTGCCAAGCTCGGCAGAAGTGTTGTGTGCCTTGGTTACGAGTTTGGGAGAAGCGGACTGGAGTTTGTGTCTGCAACTGCGTGCGGACTGGAGCTAGGGTCCGCTGAGTCCGATAGCTGCCTTGCTGGCATGGCTGTGGACTTGGGTTTTGCGGACTGGAGCTGTCTGCGAAAGATGCGGACTGGAGAAGTCTACTGTTTAAGCAGACTGGAGCAGTGTCCGCTGACTCGGTATGCGGACTGCAGTGTCTGCAGGCATATGCAGACTAGTGTTGTTCGCAGTATAGGCAGACTGGAACAGTGTGTCCGCTGAGTCCGGCAGGTGCCTTGGTGGCGAAGCCATGGGATCGGGATGAGCAGACTGAAGTTGTGTGTTTGCTGAGTCCGGCAGGTGCCTTGATGGCGAGGTTGTTGGCTCGGGATAAGCAGGCTGGAGCTGTGTCCGCGGATTGGCAGATAATGTTGTTGCGGAGTCCAGCTGTGGCGGTCTTGGCTTGGCCATGCGACAAGGCGGACTGGTGTTGCTGTCCGGCCTTGGAGAAGCTATGGCGGATTGGATATCCTGCACAGGTAGCGGCGGACTGGAGTGTGTCCGCGGGTCTTGCGGATACACATGTTCTTGCTGCGGGATGTGGCGGTAATCCTATCGGCTAGGGCGGTGATCACACTCATCATCGTGCCTATAAATAGGACCCATGTCACATCAGTAACAGTAACCTGAGAAATTGAGTGAACAGTAAGTGAGCTCACAATAGTTGCTTGCGGACTGGACTTTTCTGTCCGCGCAGTTTGATTGAGTTGACCGGGTTGTGCTGTGCAGGTTGTGCGGATAGCACTGGAAAGCCAGGACTTGGCTCTGATTGCGGTCAGGGACAGTGCAGACTCTACGGTTAAGCAACAGGCGGAAAACAGCAGGTCGCGGACAGCGACCAGACGGTCTTCTCTTTGGCAACTTGGTTCGGGTTTCAATAAGTCGCCTGCTTCAGGCGAACTGTTCTATTCGGCATCGTAGCGTGTGCGGTCTGACGGCTAGGCGACCTCACTGTCAGGCGGCTTGCAGATCGGCGGCTAGGGCTAGCATTGGAATAAGGGGTAGTCCGCACGGCTTGGGTTGCGGTCTGGCGACCTAGCGGACTGAGTGGACTCCACAGTAGTAGACCAGCGGCTTGGTGGTTGAGCCCAGACGATGAAGCCCACGAGCGGGTGGGGTCCGACGAGGGTTCTTAGAATCGATTTGTGTGTGAGATGGAATCCTGACGTGCGAAGTCAGAGTTTGCAGGCAAGCCCGGGTCTAAGACCCACGAGCGGGTGGGTCCTTGTCAAGATTTCCATGTGGCGGCTTGTATGTCGTTAGGGGAATTGAAGTACCCTTTTGTTTGCGGCTTGACGCCGATGGGGAAATTGAAAGTACCCAGTTGACATGTTATGATGATGTGCTAGATGCATACATGATAGGGTGTCTTGGGTGAAGCCCGGGTTTGCATACATGCTGCATAGTAGGCCCCTTTATTATATGATCAACATATAAAACATGTTTGTTGTTTGAGACATCCAAACCTGTTTTAAAGCTTTACATGTTTATATATATGGCATACGAAGTGCTGACTTGCAGGTTGGAGGTGTACCCCGGGGTCCGTTAGGGGCGGGCGGGAGGAGATGTGTTGGTTACACAGTAGAGGTCAGCCTTTGTTGACCCGCGTTACCCCAAATTTTTACAGGGCAAGGATCGCGAGCGGGAGCAAGTGCGCCGGCCGAAAAGGCCTAAGCCTCATGAAGTGATTATTATGCTTACTAGCTGTTTTCTTCTTGACTGTGATGCTCCATGTTTTTGGTATTTCCGGCTTGCATGTCGAGGTAGCCTAGGGGTGCTTTTGCACGTTGATGGTTGACCTTATGGTCATGGACTTATTATGTGTAAGGCCTTAAGGCCATTTTGATACTCATGTTTGGTAGTGGATAACTTCTTGTTTTTGTTGGTATGTTTTTGTTGTTGCTTTATTATGAGTTTTGAGTTGGGTAGTTAATATCATCTTTTAATGTTAAAGCTGCGGCGTCCGTATGTTGTGGGCCCCGACCAGACCCATACTATATGGTCATTATAAGGGATGTGTTACACTGAGGTCGTCATTGATGTTGTCGACGACTGCTCAGATGGCCCGATGGTCGATATGCCACCAGTGGAGACTGAGGAGGTTCTGTAAGTTCTTGTGATCGTGTCGACTTCAAGAGCAGTTCTAGAGATGCCATCGGAGATGGAGTGGAGGAAGAAGTGAGAGTGCTCCGCTTACCAGGTGCTTTTCCGGAAGGTATGTTGGTTGTCCCCAGCATTTTCCTTCTTTTGCCTTGCGTTGTGCATGACAACAGTTTGTGTTCTGCGCTTGCAGCTTGATGAGGCTCGTGATATCGCGCTCTCGCAGAATGGCACCTACGTATCCACGAAGGATGATTTTCTTTCTCTGCGGATGAAGCTGGCCGCGTCTGAGGAGTCACTGGAGGAGGCCCAAAGGAAGAATAATGAGGTTACTTCTTGGTTAGTGAACGCAGATTCCCAGCTATCTTCTTCTCAGTCGGAGGTGTAGTCTCTTTGGGCCAACTTGAGCGCCGCCGATTCTGTGATCGGGACTATTTGCGGGAGGTTTGCTTCTGTGGAGGTGACTCTCATGGAGGCGGTCCACCGTACTGACACGATCAATGTCGCGATGGGTTAGAAGAAGGCGGAGATTGAGCGACTGAAGAAAGAGAACACTCGGCTGATTTCTGAGCAGGAGGAGGTCGAGGCAGTGTGCGCGACTATGGTGGCCGAGTATAGAGCTTCTCATGACTTTGAGGTGGAGTAGTCTCGCATCGCGGAGGCGGTGCACTCTGAGATGATGGAGCTGGAGTTCGATCCACTCATGGAGGATGAGTGCAAAGTTGCGTACTGTCTAGGCTTTGGCATGGGGTTTCGAGCTGCTCGGAGGTTTTCGGAGCGCGACGCTCTATTCGTTAAGGATGCTTTGAGCGACGAGGCTGACACTGTCGTGGAGGAGTGACCTTGGGGACCTCTGAATCCTCTGGTTTGTTTTGATTCATTTGTTTTAGCTTTGTATGTGTACTTCTGCGTCATTGCATGTTTTTTTCTTTTTATGATGATGTAGCCCCTAGGGCATTTTTTTGTTTGAGCGGAGACCCTTTTTGCTTTTGGATCTATTTGTTCTAGTTGTGTTTTTGGCACGTGTATTCTTCTAGGTAGAGTTGTGCTTTACTTGAGCATTGTCGGAGGATCGTAGATGTTTAAGATTTATAGGTGATGAGTTTGTGCTTGCTTGTGCTCCTGAAGAACCAAGGTTCGTTCAAGTATGGGTGATGAGGAACCCATGTTTGCTCGTGCCCTTAGAGAATCATGGTTTGCCTCGGGGGTGGAGGCGAGGAAACTTTGCTTGTTAACACCTCAGGAGAACTAATGTTCGTCCAAGTGAAGGTGTAGATGAACCTTTGTCCGTCTCGCATGGGAGGACCGGGGTCCGTCTGGGTAGAGGTTGCGAAGAACCCTTGTCCGTTCACACCTCAGGAGAACCGGGGTTCGTTCAAGTGAAGGTGCAGATGATCCTTTGTCCATCTCGCTTAGGAGGACCAGGGTCCATCTTGTTAACCCCGAAATCGGCGATCCTTCCCAAGCCAGCCAGCTCGCTCGTCGCGGCCTGACCCGGGTTCCTCCTGGAGGCCGTGATGCCCTAGGGAGGGGCGGACAAAATTCTCTGTCCGCTCAGGCCGCGCGTCTTGCGCGGTCTCAGCGGCCTGACCGACCAGGCCGCGCGCCTTCCCTTGGCTGGTAGGGGCCGCGGACTGCTCCTGCAGTCCGCCTCTGCAGGCCTCCCCCTTTACCGCTTGACCGCAAGGTTGTCTCCGCAGGTCTCTCTCTGCCGGACTCAACTACCTACCTAACCCAGGCCGCCAGCCGGCTACCCGCCAAGACCAGCAGCAACGTCCCGTTCATCGCGAGCTCGGCGGACTCGAAGTACGGTCGAGACTTCCAGTCCGCCTTCACCACTGAACCCCAACAGCAACAGCCAGGCTCCATCTCCAACGCAAGCGGACTTAGCTTTGCAGCAGTCACGCACTCGGCGGACTTGGCGGACTCTCTTTGCAGTCCGCCTTTCCTCGGCCAGCGCCATCCTCTCGACAGCAGCAGGGTCAACTCCTCCTCAGTCCGCAGCCTTGGCACGGACTCAGTCAGCAGTAGCGGACTCCTTCCAGTCAGCCGGGCAGCAGATCCTCCAGAAGACAGTCCCAGTCTGCATAACCTCGTGCGGACTCGGCGGACTCTGCGAGCACTCTCCTGCTCGCCCCCTTGCAGCTCGCTCAGTTCAGCAGCGGCGGACTCAGCGGATTCTCCTTGCAGTCCGCCGCTTGGCCTCCAGCATCCGCCACCCCAGCAGTAGGCGGACAATCCCAGCTCAGCAGTGACGGACTCTGCAAACCCGCATCGCAGTCCTCCACTAAGTCTCCCATTTTGCCATCAGCAGCTCCGGCTTTAGTACCAAGTCCCAGTCTGCGCGACCTATTGCGGACTCGGCGGACTCCGTCTCCATCTCGCTCAAGTTATCGTCTCACCAGGAGTAACGTCACCGCAAGCCGTTACATCCTCGGGCCTATAAATAGCCCCCCATACCTCTCACATGGGGAGGTCTCATCATCCCCAAGGTGCTCACGCTCGAAGTCAGCCAGCAAGCCCTTCTCCTGCGGACTCCGCTTTTCAGTCCGCACCCCCCTATGCGCCTTTAGCCGCGCGGCCTGCCGGCCTCTGGTTCTACAGTCCGCGCGATCTCCCGATTCCCTTAACCGTGCGGCCTGCCTGCTACGCTCTTCAGTCCGCGCGACCTCTTCTGGCACTTCTTCCTTAGCCTCCAGCTTCCTTCTTGTACCCTTTACTGCTTTCCTGAAAAGGTGTATTAGCAAGTTGTAACTCTCGCTATTAATAAAAGGAAAGCCCGTCGCAAGAGTGGCGTTTAAGCCGCGGCGGGCGAAGTCTGCTGTTGTCGCTACTAGCGGCCCCCTCTCTCTCCCTTCTTCCTAGCTCAGCTCAGCTCCCTCGGCAACCAACCTGCAAGCACAGCCGTCATAGTAACTGTCTGCTCGACAGCTCCTGATCAACCTCCTTCTCTCATCAGCCTTCCCGGCTGCTCTCAGCACCCTCTCCTCTATCCCCACAGCTCCTTGACAAGCGTTTGCTCCACTCTCGAGCACTCAGAAGCTTCCTTCATTTCTCTTCCCCCGCAGTCTTTATCCCTTTCTCCACTCAGCTTGTGAGACCGAACACACCCCCTCCGTGTTAGCTGTCCGGTGCCGTTTTCGCGCATCAACACATCTGGGTGGAGATAGTGACGAACCTTTGTTCGTTCGCGCCTCAGAAGAACTGAAGTTCGTCCAAGTGAAAGTGTAGATGATCCTTTGTCCATCTCTCATGGGAGGAACGGGGTCCGTCTATATGCAGGTGGAGAAGAACCTTCGTCCGTTTGCACCTTAGGATAATTTGGATTCGTCCGAGTGAAGGTGCAGATGATCCTTTGTCTATCTCGCTTGGACTCGCGAACCCCGGTCCTCCTAGCAGAGATGGACAAAGGTTCATCTGCATCTTCACTTGGACGAGCCCCGATTCTCCTGAGCGGAGAACCGGGGTCCGTCTGGGAGGTGCAGAAAGGCTTTCACCAATCTCTCTTGAGGTGCAGAAAGGCTTTCACCAATCTTGCCTAGGAGGTGCAGAAAGACTTTCGTCAGTCTCGCCTTGCGATGACCCGTTTGTGGTGAAACAAAAAACTTAAGCTTTATTGTTGAAAAGAAGATACAGGTGCTCGCGAGTCCACCTTCGCGACTTATTGAATGGTCGATTTGGGACGTAAGCAAGACGCGTGGAGACCATCTCATCCGAACTCCTGAGACTGGTCTGAGGTTTGAGAAGTCCTTTGCGTTAGTGGAGGATGAATTGGCTGGGGCGTGGCCGGGGTGGACTAGGCCATTGTCTTTTTTCCCCTGGGGTAGCTCGCGCAGGCCGGCACGTACGATTCGTCTGAGTTTCTATTTCAGTTGTATGTAGTCTTCCGTGTCGTGCCCTCGTGCTTGATGGAAGTTACAGTACTTGTATTGGTCTCCGGAGTTTGGGGTGAGGGCTTTGGGCTTCTGTTGCATTTGATTGCTGCAAATGGAGAGCAAACCTTTCTCTTGTGATGTTCCAGGTAAGCTCGATCGCTGAATGTTCCTCTTAGCTTGGCGGGGGCTAACGCGGTGCTTGCTGCCTCCCCTGTGATTTGGTGATGCCTCGTGGCTTCCCTTCCTTTTGGATCCCACCTCAGGCGGGGGTCATGGTTCTTTAGTGGCATCTACGATGATTTGAGCTTCGACCTGGCGGACGAGGCTAATGTAGTTGAGCCTTGTCTCCATTTTCAACATGGCGTGGAGCTTTCCTGGCTAGAGCCCTCCAAGGAAGGGACTACATAGGAGCTCTGGGATGATCTTCGGGTCCTAATATGCCTCCGTGGTGAAGCGGCGAAAGAAGGCTTCGAGCGGCTCTCCTCGAGCCTGCTGGATCCATGGAAGGCATATGAGGCATCGATTGGCAATGAAATGGTTTGTGAAAAGTTGAGTCAGCCTTGCGAAGTCCTTTATTTTCCCCTCCTATAAAGTGTGGAACCAAGTGAGGGATTCCCCTCTTAGGGTTACCAGAAACACCTGGCATAGATGTGGGTCCGGGGCATTATAGAGCCTCATGACGGTCACGAAATGTTGGACGTGTGCCATGAGATCACTTCTCCGGTCAAAATTATCGAGGTTGGATATCTCAATCCTTAGGAGAACAGGTTACGCCATGATTTGTGGGGATAAAGGAGAGGTGAGGTGGACAAGGCGTTCTGCGTGTGTGCTGGGGCATTCTTCCTCCGTTGTGCACCCTGTTCCTTTTCTAACCATCAGGCTCAAACCCAGATCTTTCTTTTCTTGATCCCTTTGCTTTGGTGGGGGAATGGATTCCTGGGGCGAGGCGCCCCCATCGACCCGTGCCCCCATCGGTATGAGTGACTTGGTCGAGCAAGTGGTGGTCTGGGGGGAGGGGGGTTCCTTGCTTTGTGAGTGTGGGAGGTGTAACAGCCCATTTTTCAGCAGGCTCAGTTTTGGGGTGACACGGCCTGGGACACGGGCGTGTTCCAGGGCGTGTCCTGCGTGGGTCGAGTGTCGAGAGAAACAGTCGACCAGTGGTCGACAAAATTTGGTCGACGATCGTCGAGTGCTTAGGACACGGCCTGTGACACGGGCGTGTCATAGGGCGTGTCAGCGCGGTCGACGAACTCAGCACGACCAATTTGAGCTGGGAGCTGGGGCGTGTCTACTGTCGTGTATGGGCACACGGCCTGGGACACGGGCGTGTCACAGGCCGTGTGAGTCTCGGGTGATTTTGGGATTTTTCAGCCTGACGAACACGGCCACAGACACGGGCGTGTCTGAAGGCGTGTCGGGTGACACGGCCCATGACACGGGCGTGTCACATGGGCGTGTCACTGGGTTGGATAAGTCGGTTGAGCACCGCTTAGGGAACACAGCCATGGACACGGGCGTGTCACAGGCCGTGTCAGGCAAAATTTAGGATTTTTGGTGAAATCGTGGCCATCCATCCCTTCAGCCTGGATCCAAGGGCTAAGAGGCCTCCCTGTCTTCTTAAGGCCGAGAATGGGTTGGGGAAACTCATTTGGCTTTTGACTTTCTCTTACTACCTTTCTAGAGAGAAAAAGAGAGAGGAAGAAGGAGGAGGAGGAGAGGGGGCTGATCACCGGTGGTGCTGCGGTTAGCTGACGAGAGATCCGAGGTCGACATTGCGGAGGAAAAGCTTTTGTGAGTCGTTCGAGCTAGCTTGGAGCTCATGACACCAAAGAGGTCTTCGAGGGTAACGACTTTTCTTCCTAGCCATGTGAAGGCTTCCTTTTGGCATATGTAGGTGATTCCCCCACCAAAAGGTGGCTGCTTGTGGGAGTCTTTGGGTGGATTCATGAAATCCCCTTTGTTGGCATATAGATCCGGAATTAGAGTACGGAATAGGCATGCTGTGTGAAGCCCATCTGGACAGGTTGGTCTGGATTGGTGATGGTGCATACGAACCGAAGAAGACTCCGTGATAAACACGTAGTTTAGGAGTCGACGGGTTGGACCTGTGAAAGAAAGTAGCAGGAAGTACTTGAGTGGTAGTCCAGGAAAATACCCGGAGAATGCTTGTGCTGCTTGTGCTATTGGGTCGTACCTGTGAATGAGTAACAGGAAGTACTGGTGTGACCAGGAAAGGCCCTTTGTGATGCTTGATGTCGTAGGGAGTCCACCTGTGAAGAGAGTAACAGGAAGTACTTGCATGGTAGCCAGGAAAGACCCCTGACATTGTAATACTTGCGGTGTCGTACCTGTGATCGAAGAACAAGAAGTACTGGTGTGCCCAGGAAAGACCCGCTGATGTTGTGAGATAATGGGTGTAGAGAAATACCCGGCTTGAATGCCAGAACAGGATCGGTGAGACCTACCCGCGCCTTTATTTAGCCGCGAGTACGCCGTGCTCGGTGATGGCAAGGCGATTTGAGCAACGGGGGGTGGAGGATCCGACCTGCGTTATGTCCGTCCGACGTGAGACCAGAAGGTGTGGTCTGTTGGAGCGCATAGCGAGAGTCTTAGGCCTGCGTGCCATGACACAATGGGGGCTACAGGCCATCCCGGTGTTGGAAGACTAGAACTCCGGCTGCACGCCATGGAGTAAATTCTCAAGAGAGTTGTTGTTGGGTTGGGACCCTGAAACGGTGGTGGGCATGTAATTTGCCAGAACACCAAGAATGTGCCCTGAGTGCACGGACCGTTGGGCCGGGTGGCGAACGGTTGTGATGGCATGAGTGTGTGAAAACACATTATATGAAATATATTGCCATGCTTGTGTTATGTTATGCCTGCACGGAAGATTAAAGCTACCCCGAGAAAAGGGGTAGGGTCGTTATAATTTGGTCAGCTGAATGCTGACCGTTGCCTCTGTTTGCCACCGTTGGGTAGATTGTCCCTATACAGGTGCTGGAGAGCCAAGCGGGATGCATAAAGGTTGATGTCCCTATTGCTGTTGCTGCTGTTGCTACCCTCGAAGGCTATGTTGTGTTCTTTTATTGTGGTCGGCCTGCGCGCCAGTGTTTAGGCCACTGTTTGAAAGCTATGTAATTCCATAAGGCCAACTTTTGTATGGTTGTAAGAAATTCCTATTATATATACAATGTGGAGTTGTATTCTCTGTTGGACATTCAAGTGTGGAGTTCAAGGTTTAGTAGAGGCTTCCGCTAGAATGAAGTGTGTTAGGTGCGCTGTGCTACTCTGGTATCATCCAGTAACCGTTCCGCCTTTTTTGTGATATATGTTGTGGGGCCCCGACCGGACCTTCTAGTATATACCATATGAACGGATGGGGTTGTTACATTTTTGGTATCAGCTGTCTTGTTCTTTTCCTCTCGAAGTCGTGGTCGACTTCTTTTGTGGGGTGGCGAGCACGTGGTTGTGCAAACCAAGTTATGCGATTGAACTCCTGAATGTCCATGATAGGAATGCAAATTTGTGTGTTTGAGGAACCTGCGTGTTCCTATTTTGTGTTATTTGCTTGTGTAAGGCCGCTAATGTGTGTGTCTTGTCCACCTTTAGGTGACACAGGAGTGGGGCTGGGCAGTCAGAGCCCCAGCATTCTGATGAAAGCATGGCTTTGTTTGCCATGATCCAAGGACAGCCACTTAGGCAGGAACAACCGGCTGTGAGGCCAGAACAGGTGGCGGCAAGGCCTGAACCTGTAGTGGATGTGGATCCTCGAGCGGCTGAGAAGCAGTTGACGCGGTTTATGAGTTTCCATCCGCCTACATTTTCGGGAGTGGGAACTCTTACGCAGGCTGAGGATTGGCTATCGCGCGTCAAGCGCATCATGACGGCGATTGGATCAGAGGAGCATCAGAAAGTCACGTTAGCTACCTTCCTGCTTGAAGGAGAAGCTAGATTGTGGTGGGATGAGATGGAGTTGCATCACTTGGCGGGTCGTCCCTTAACACAAATATCCATGGAAGGATTCTCCCGGCTCTTCCTAGCAAAGCACCTTCCTGCGGCTCAACAGATAGCCATGGAAAATGAATTCCAATGGCTAACGCAAGGTGATGGCAGTGTTGACGCGTATCTACATGAGTTTACACGCTTGGGGCGGTATGCGGGTTTTATTTTTGTGGATGAGCAAAGAAAGACAAATCGGTTCTATGAAGGACTGAGGGACGAGTTGAGGTTCCTGGTTTCTAGTTCTGTGAACCAAGGCTTCCAGGCGTTGGTCGACACTGCGAGCGCGCTGGAAAAAGATATGAAGAGGGTGCAGGGGAAGAGGGCCTTGGCTGTGACGCAACCGGAGTGGAAGGTGCCCGACCTGGGAAACCATTTTATAAGAAGAAATGGGGCAAGAAGTCCAAGACAAGTGGACAAGCTCCTTCATCAGTTGCATCGGGAGCAACATCGGGGGCTACCTCCAAGCCGGATACTCGTACATTCTTCAATTGTGGATGGGTGGGGCATATAGCTCGATATTGTCGGGTGCCGCCAAAGAATGAAAAGAAGGCGGGAGCGTCGTATGCGGAGAAGGGCAAGGCAGTAGTGGACTCCTCTGCCTCGCATGCGCAGCCCCGGGTCTACAATCTTGGCCTGCAGGAGGCCATCAAGTAGAGTGACGTCGTCACAGGTATGAGTTTAGTTTGGCATAGTATATTGCTTGTATGCTTTACTTCGTGCATATGTGTTTGCAGTTTGTGTGTGTGACATGATTGTCACAGGCTTTGTGATGATTCGGGACACGCTGGCGCGAGCACTGTTTGATACAGGTGCATCGCATTCTTTTCTGTCTAGCGAGTTTATAGCAAGGCTTGGGATACCTAGTCATGCAAAGACAGATAGCGTCAGAGTGGTGTTGCCGAATGGCTGTTGGATGCTTGCGGATCAAGCTTACGATGTGGCGGTCCAAATAGGAAGTCAGGGATTTCAGTTTAACTGCATCTGTTTTGCCGATATCGGAATTCGGCGTGATATTTGATATGGATTGGCTTACGGAGCAGCATGCCATGATTGATTGCCAGTCCAAAGAGATCACGTTGGGCCAGAATACCGAACAGGAGACAAAGTTCGCGGGTATGCGAGGAGTGGGCGGGACGTTGATGTCTGCACTTCAAGTAGTAAAGGCTGTTCGGAAGGGTGCAGAGTGTTACTTCGCACTGATTCAGGTTGTTGAGCCTAAGGCCAGTGTGTGCGAGGTTTCGATTATGGCGGAATTTACAGATGTGTTTCCCAAGGATCTCCCTGGGCTACCACCCCAGCGGGAGATTGACTTCACGATCGAGTTGGTGTCAGGTGCGAAACCTGTGACCCGCTCACCATATCGCGTCGCGCCAAAGGAGATGGCCGAGTTGAAGGTCCAACTACAAGAATTGCTGGATCAAGGTTATATACACCCAAGCATGTCACCTTGGAGCACGCATGTGCTTTTTGTAAAGAAGAAAGATGGTGGGTTGCGGTTATGTATTGATTACCGTGAACTGAATAAGTTGACCGAGAAGAAAAAATATCTGATACCCCGGATTGATGAGTTGTTCGATCAGCTGGTGGGCTCAACCGTCTATTCGAAATTGGACCTGAACTCTGGGTATTACCAGTTGAGAATTCGGGAAAGTGACATTCCCAAAACCGCATTTGGAACGCGTTATGGGCACTATGAGTTCACAGTCATGCCATTTGGACTGTGTAATGCGCCATCGGTGTTTATGGATTTGATGCACCGCACGTTCCGAGAGTACCTGGATCTGTTTGTGATAGTGTTCATTGATGACATCCTAGTGTACTCGAAGTCGAAAGCTGAGCATGAGACTCACTTGCGGTTGGTGTTGAATACTTTGAGGCAAAATCAGCTCTATGCCAAGTTCTCAAAGTGTGAGTTTTGGTTATCGTCGGTGGCTTTCCTAGGCCATGTGGTGAGTGGAGCGGGCATTGCAGTGGATCCAGCAAAGAACAGGGCCATCGAGGAGTGGCCGGTATTGTCTTCAGTGGTCGAGGTCAGGAGTTTCCTTGGACTTGCGGGCTACTATCGAAGATTTGTTGAGAATTTCTCGCGGATCGCTTTGCCGCTAACCATACTGACGAGAAAAGATCAGAAGTTCGTTTGGACGTCAGAGTGCGCACGAGCTTTTGAAGAGCTGAAGGTTCGGTTGACCACGACATCGGTGTTGTCTTCGCCAAGTGGGACCGATGGATTTATTATTTATAGTGATGCCTCAGGGAGCGGCTAGACTGCGTTCTTCTGCAGAATGGAAAGGTAATTGCTTATGGCTCACGCCAGCTGAAGGTGCACGAACGAAACTATCCCTCCATGACTTGGAATTAGCGGCGGTGATTTTTGCACTAGAGTTGTGGGGACACTATCTTTATGGAGTAAAGGTGGAGATCTATACAGATCACAAGAGCTTAAAGTACCTATTGGAGCAGAAGGACTTGAATATGCGACAACGAAGGTGGTTGGAGTTCCTTGGGGACTACACTTTCGAGATCCACTAAACTCCCGGGAAGGGGAATGTTGTCGCGGACGCCTTGAGTCGGAGAGTTCCGGCTAGAGCGAATTGGTTACAAAGGCATGATGAACGTCTTATCCAGGAGCTGGAAGCGTTAGAGATATATTGTGTTGACAAAAATGCCACTGCCAAGGCATGTTTGAACTGTACGGAGGTGCAATGTGACCTTGCGGACCGAGTTCGACGGACAACAGAGTTGGATGAAGATCTCTTACGCTATGTTAACGAGGGGCCAGAGGGCAAATTCTCCTAGAATGACGGTCTTTTGCGAAAAGAGGGCCGTTTGTGCGTCCCGAATGTGGGTAAATTGAGGGAAGAACTGATGTATGAAGCACATTATACAAAGTATTCCATTCACCCCGGGAGCACGAAGATGTTCAATGATATGAAAAAGCTATTCTGGTGGCCAGGGCTAAAGAAAGATGTTGCCCTCTATGTGGCCAAATGCCAAACATGTGCGATGGTAAAGGCGGAATGCCAAAAGCCGGGTGGTTATTTGAAGTCGCTGTCGATCCCATAGTGGAAATTTGATGATATTTCCATGGATTTTGTGCACGGGTTGCCAAGATCGCAACGAGGAAATGATTCCATTTGGGTGATTGTTGTCCGGCTAACTAAAGTGGCACATTTTCTCCCAAATAGGCGGGATGATTCGGTTGAAAGTTTGGCAAAATTATATGTTGACCAGATTGTACGGCTTCACGGTGTTCCTCGGAGCATCGTCAGTGATCGAGATGGGCGATTCACGTCAAATGACTGGAGGCTAGTTCACCAACTGTTGGGCACGAAGTTGACTTTCAGTACGACCTTTCATTCCCAAACGGATGGCCAAACTGAACGTACCAACAGAACTATGGAGGACATGCTCAGGATGTGCGCCCTTGACTTCGGAAAGAGATGAGAAGATCATCTCTTTATGGTGGAGTTTGCGTATAATAACAGCTACCAAGCGAGCATTGGGATGGCACCATATGAAGCTCTGTATGGAAGGAAGTGTCGTACTTCCTTAGCTTAGGTAGAAGCGAGCGAAGCTCAAGTGTATAAACCTAATGAGGTTGATGAAGCAAACGCAACCATATGGACTATTTGAGAGAAGCTACTCATTGCTCAAGATCGATAAGCTAAGTACTACAACGCCAAGCACCGGAACGTGGAATTTGCGGTTGGCGATTGGGTCTACTTGAAGATCAAGCCCTTCAAAGGTGTCTCCAGGATTCGACGTTTGAAAAAGTTGAGTCCAAGATATTTGGGTCCATTTGAAGTGGTGGAGCGCATCGGAGAAGCGGCTTATCAGCTAGCTCTGTCGGCAGACTTGGGTGGATTACATGATGTGTTTCACATCTCGGTGCTTCGGAAGGCCGCTAAAGATCCAGCTCAAGTGATCGCGGATGATCGTGTGCCGGTGGAGTATGGACTAACAATGAGAGTTAGACCCATTCAGATCAAAGATCGAGCCGAGAAACAGTTGCGGAACAAGACGGTTGGGATGGTTAAAGTCCGATGGGACAACTGCGGCCGTGAGGAGCTTACATGGGAGCGAGAGCAGACCATGCGAGCGGAGTTTCCCGAGCTGTTTCTGTAGCTGAGTGGATAGTAAAATTTTATTGTAACATCAACGTTTAATGTTGTAAACAATTTTGGTTGCTGGTTGCCTTCCTGTATACAAATTTTGAGGACGAAATTTCTGGTAGGAGCGGAGGGTTGTAACAGCCCATTTTTCAGCAGGCTCAATTTTGGGGTGACACGGCCTGGGACACGGGCGTGTCCCAGGGCGTGTCCTGCGTGCGTCGAGTGTCGAGAGAAACAGTCGACGAGTGGTCGACAAAATTTGGTCGATGATCGTCGATTACTTAGGACACGTCCTGTGACACGGGCGTGTCACAGGGCATGTCAGCGCGGTCGACGAACTCATCCGACCAATTTGAGCTGGGAGCTGGGCCGTGTCTACTGCCGTGTATGGGCACACGGCCTGGGACACGGGCGTGTCACAGGCCGTGTGAGTCTCGGGTGATTTTGGGATTTTTCAGCTTGACGAACACGGCCACATATACGGGCGTGTCTGAAGGCGTGTCGGGTGACACGGCCCATGACACGGGCATGTCACATGGGCGTGTCACTGGGTTGGATAAGTCGGTTGAGCACCGCTTAGGGAACACGGTCATGGACACGGGTGTGTCACAGGCCGTGTCAGGCAAAATTTAGGATTTTTGGTGAAATCGTGGCCATCCATCCCTTCAGCCTGGATCCAAGGGCTGAGAGGCCTCCCTGTCTTCTTAAGGCTGAGAATGGGTTGGGGAAACTCATTTGGCTTTTGACTTTCTCTTACTACCTTTCTAGAGATAAAAAGAGAGAGGAAGAAGGATGAGGAGGAGAGGGGGTTGATCACCGGTGGTGCTGCGGTTAGCTGACGAGAGATCCGAGGCCGACATTGCTGAGGAAAAGCTTTTGTGAGTCGTTCGAGCTAGCTCGGAGCTCATGACACCAAAGAGGTATTCGAGGGTAACGACTTTTCTTCCTAGCCATTTGAAGTCTTCCTTTTGGCATATGTAGGTGATTCCCCCACCAAAAGGTGGCTGCTTGTGGGAGTCTTTGGCTGGATTCATGAAATCCCCTTTGTTGGCATATAGATCCGGAATTGGAGTACGGAATAGGCATGCTGTGTGAAGCCCATCTGGACAGGTTGGTCTGGATTGGTGATGGTGCATACGAACCGGAGAAGACTCTGTGATAAACGCTTAGTTTAGGAGTCGACGGGTTGGACCTGTGAAAGAAAGTAGCAGGAAGTACTTGAGTGGTAGTACAGGAAAATACCCGGAGAATGCTTGTGATGCTTGTGCTATTGGGTCGTACATGTGAATGAGTAACAGGAAGTACTGGTGTGACCAGGAAAGGCCCTTTGTGATGCTTGATGTCATAGAGAGTCCACCTGTGAAGAGAGTAACAGGAAGTACTTGCATGGTAGCTAGGAAAGACCCCTGACATTGTAATACTTGCGGTGTCGTACCTGTGATCGAGGAACGGGAAGTACTGGTGTGCCCATGAAAGACCCGCTGATGTTGTGAGATAATGGGTGTAGAGAAATTCCCAGGCTTGAATGCCAGAACAGGATCGGTGAGACCTACTCGCGCCTTTATTTAGCCGCGAGTATGCCGTGTTCGGTGATGGCAAGGCGATTTGAGCAACGCGGGGTGGAGGATCCGACCTGCGTTATGTCCGTCCGACGTGAGACCAGAAGGTGCGGTATGTTGGAGCGCATAGCGAGAGTCTTAGGCATGCATGCCATGACACAATGGGGGGCTACGGGCCATC
The DNA here is from genome assembly GCA_039583875.1 of Platanthera guangdongensis. Lineage (NCBI taxonomy): Eukaryota > Viridiplantae > Streptophyta > Magnoliopsida > Asparagales > Orchidaceae > Platanthera > Platanthera guangdongensis. The sequence continues at coordinate 40,091,384 of CM077162.1, read as the reverse complement.
CCGGTGTTGGAAGACTAGAACTCCAGCTGCACGCCGTGGAGTAAATGCTCAAGAGAGTTGTCGTTGGGTTGTGACCCTGAAACGGTGGTGGGCATGTGATTTGCCAGAACACCAAGAATGTGCCCTGAGTGCACGGACCGTTGGGCCGGGTGGCGAACGGTTGTGATGGCATGAGTGTGTGAAAGCACATTATATGAAATATATTTCCATGCTTGTGTTATGTTATGCCTGTAGGGAAGATTACCGCTGCCCCGAGAAAAGGGGTAGGGTCGTTATAATTTGGTCAGCTGAATGCTGACCGTTGCCTCTGTTTGACACTGTTGGGTGGATTGTCCTTATACAGGTGCTGGAGAGCCAAGCGGGACGCATAAAGGTTGATGTCCCTGTTGCTGTTGCTGCTGCTGCTAGCCCTCGAAGGCTATGTTGTGTTCTTTTATTGTGGTCGGCCTGAGCGCCAGTGTTTAGGCCACTGTTTGAAAGTCATGTAAGGCCATAAGGCCAACTTTTGTATGGTTGTAAGACATTCCTATTATATATAAAATGTGGAGTTGTATTCTCTGTTGGACATTCAATTGTGGAGTTCAAGGTTTAGTAGAGGCTTCCGCTAGAATGAAGTGTGTTAGGTGCGCTGTGCTACTCCGGTATCATCCCGTAATCATTCAGCCTGTTTTGTGATATATGATGTGGGGCCCCGGCCGAACCTTCTAGTATATACCATATGAACGGATGGGGTTGTTACAGGAGGTGCCCCCAACGGCTTGAGAGTCTCTAAGCCTTTTAGTTGGGCGACCGTTCGAGCCTGACGCTCCTCCAATTGGCATATCTGCTCATCCACTGTTAATGCTAGCGTTAAAACTATTTCCTCGAGGAGTGGCGTGGGCGAGTCATTGGATGCTTGATCGCTAGATTCCTTGGAAGTCGGCTAGTTGGTAACGTTCACGCTTCCCATTATCATTACTGTTGGCTGGAGGAATGTTGAGCTTTGTCAGAGCTTCTGGGAACACTTTCCCATAAATGGCGCCAAACTATTGCGGGTCACCCGACTTTTTCCCCAGTCCGGAGAATCAGACCGCCTTAGCTCGGAGTCTAGCCGGGCGCGCAATCAGTTAAAGAAAACTGCAATAATGGACAATAGACGTTTTTGACGTGGAAAATCCTGAATGTGTGAAAAACCATGTGGCTGGAACCGTGCCAAGCCAAAATTTACTAGCTTCATGGAGTGTTAAAAAGATTGGTTTGATCTCGGAGGGCGACAGGCCACTACTCCGTTACAAGTACGGTAAATAAGAAAAAATAACTAAGTCTTCGGAGGCTCGATGGAAGTGCTTCAGTCTTGAGACGATACTGAGCTCACGGAACCTTGTCGGGCGCGTTCTGACTTGAAAAGATTTTAAGTCCACAGAGCTTTTGACGATTATTCTCTCGTTGGCGTAGAGCCAAGATAGTAGCGCTCTCGCAGAGGCAGTTGATGTCACTTAAGGCGTGAGGGAACCGTAGCGCAAGGAGAATTCTGGAGGTAGCACTCTCGTTGATGCGGAGCCTAGATGAGAGTGCTCTCACAGAGGAGGTTAACGTCACTTGAGGCGTGAGGGAATCGCAGCGCAAGGAGAAGAGCAGAGCAAATTCCTGTGTGGAGAATCGGCTTAAGTCCACAATCTTGCCGGAAAACCTCAGAGCTCACTCTTGCCTCTGAAATTGCTTGGTTTGAAATGAAGGGCTGGGGGCCTATTTATAGTTTTTTGGAGGGGCACGTAAGTATTTATGTCGGGGAGTGATTTATGCTAGCGAATGACGTCGCTCTGTTTCAATCACACAAATCACACTTTTTGCCAAAATGACAATAGTGCCTGTTGGGTACATTGGAAAATATGTACCTGATTTGAAGAAGCCTCACCCTACTCAATGATATACATCAAGATGTATTTGATGTGTTTTGAGTTTATTTGTGCAGGTTAAGTAATTGTAGGGAAAGCATAAAAGATTCTAAGTCCATGTGTCGACACCTAGAAGAAAAGTGTCGACACTTAAGAAGCCTAGTGTCGACACCCAGAGAAGCTGGGTCGACACTTGGAGTAATTGTGTCAACACCAGAGAGGCAGAGTCGACACCAGAAGCAAAGTGTCGACATATACAAGCAGTGTCGACACACAGTGAAGAATTGTCTAAAGTATCAGTGTCGACACTTAGAAGCAGTGTCGACACCCAGAGGAACTTTGTCGACATCAAAAGTGTCAACACTAGGAGGCTGTGTCGACACTCAGCAAACTTCAACAAAGTTCAAGTACAAGTGTCGACACTAGGAGGTTGTGTCGACACTCAGCAAACTTCAACAAAGTTCAAGTACAAGTGTCGACACTATGAGGCTATGTCGACACTCAGTAAAGTTTCAACACAAGAAGACATGTGTCGACACAAAGGAGATGTGTCGACACTCAGCAAAGTTCAACACAAGAAGGCTTGGGTCGACACAAAGGAGTTGTGTCGACACACAGCAGAAATCAACTAAGTATTGAAGAAGAAGTACTTGTGTCGACACACTCAATCAGTGTCGACATATTCAACAGAAGGCTTGTGTCGACACACAGAATCAGTGTCGACACATTCTGAAGAAGCTGTGTCGAGAAACAGTTACAACAACACAAGGAGTTGTGTCGACACCAACAAGGATAGTGTCGACACTTAGTTCACTTGTGTCGACACTTTGTCTATCTGTGTCGACACATAAAGACTATCTGTCTCGACACTTTCAGACAGTGACAGAGAATTCAAGAAGTGACTGGATGACTTGACAGCTGCCATTTCAACTGGTCTACTGCAACTGTCAGAGCCGTCAGAAAGTTGTTAGAAACCGGATCAGCCGGTTACCTTGGAGAAAGTCTATATAAAGACTCTTCTCCTATGACAGAAGGATTATTGAAGAATTGATTGATTGAAGCAATCAAGGAAGTAAAAAACAACACAACTAAGAAGAAGACCTTCAACAGAAGATCTAAGTAGTAGGAGAGAGAGAGCTCCTTCTAAGAAGACAGATATTGAACCAGGCTGATAAGAAAGTTTCAGATTGAGATCTGATTCTCAAGTCAGTAGTTGATTGAAGATCATCTGCATAGAGATACAACCCTACTGTGTTCTAATTCAAGAAGCTTTGAAGAAAGTCAAGGGAGGTTGATCTCTGCAAAGTTCTTTCAAGAACTCATCAAGAAGCCAGTCAACTCATCTTTCTCAATCAGAGTTGTGGTTATTAATCTTTGTACTCTTTATTTTTTGTAGGATCCTAAGAGATCTGAGTTGTAAGTCTATATTTATAAAGGCTGAGTGGTAGGGCTTTTGTGCCTGAGTGTAGGAGATACATTTCTCTGAGTGTGGGCCTTGTTGAAGGCTGAGTGTAGGCCTTGTTGAAGGCTGAGTGTAGGTCTTGGTGAAGACTGAGTGGTAGGGCTTTATGCCTGAGTGGTAGGAGTGGATCACTCTGAGTTGTAGGAACATGTTTGGGGTTCTGAGATGTAAGATCTGTGGATCTGAGAAGAAGTGGAGAAGTTAGGCCGAATCTAGTACACTACTAGATAGGCGAAGGGGGAAAATGGATGTACCCAGACCTTGGGGAACCACTATAAATCCTATGTTCACTCTGTGAATGTATGCTTGTATGGTTGCTGTGCTGTGATACTTGTTAAATTGCAATTACTGTACTATATTTTTGCCTTTAAAGTTAAAAAGATATAGGTCACCTATTCACCCCCCCCCCCCCTCTAGGTGATTAGGACTGTTTCTTTCAAGTGGTATCAGAGGGAGGTTACTCAAAAAGGACATAACAGTCTGAGTAAAAGATCATGTAGGCAGAATCAGAATAATCAAGAAAATGGGTGCAACTGAGAATCACAAAGAGCTAGGATCCATGAAATTGTCAATCTGTAGAAAAGAAATTTTTGGCATATGGAAAGAGATGGTTAGACTCTTTATGGAAGCATCTGACCCAAGAATATACATCATAGTCAAAGAAGGGCCATATGTGCCAATGAAAGTATCTGTTCTGGATGCAAATCAGAGAACTCTCAAAGACTACTCAGAAATGACTAAAGATGAAATTATTCTGGCCACTATGGACAAGAGGGCCCAGAATATTATTGTAAGTGCAATTGATGATGCCACATTTCAGAACCTAATACATTGTAAAACATCAAAAGAAATGTGGGACACACTAATAGTCTATATGGAGGGATCAGAAGAGGTAAGACAAGACAGGAAGTCTTTGTTAAACCAAGAGTATGAAAGCTTCAGACAAGGCAGGTCTGATAGCATAACTGAATGCTACAAGAAATTCTATAGGATAGTCAATGAATTGATGTTCTATGGAAGAGAGTTCAGCAATTATGAATTGAATGATAAGTTCTTGAGATCCCTGACAAAGGACTGGGACACCAAGATTTGTGTCATAAGGTAAATGGCCAAATTAGCTGACATACCTCCTCCAACCTTGTTTGGAAAACTATTATCTTATGAGATGCAGTTAATGGTAAGTAAGGAGGAAGAAAAGACTACAAGAGTGGAGCACAAGGAAAAAGTTGTGGCCTTCAAGACTGAAACCACTAGGAAATATAAAAGCAAGTCTCCATCACCACCTCAAAAAGTTACTGAGGCTGAGACAGATGAGTCAGATAGCAAGAAGTCAGAAAGATGTGAGAGTGATGAAGACTTTGCAGCTTTCACTAGATATTTTCAGAAGTTTCTGAAGAACAAGCAGTGGAGGTCCAATCCATCCACTTCACAGACAAAAGATGACTATTATCAGAACAGGAAGTCATCAAGGATTGATAGAAGAAAGTCTAAGCCAAGTAAAACTACATCCTCAAAGATAGTATGCTATTGTTGTAATAGACAAAGACATGTAGTAGCTGACTGTCCAGAAAAGTGGAAAGAGTCCACTGACAAGAAGAAGACTCAGTTTAAGGGCAAAAAGGAAAGGTCCTTTGTTGCTAAGAAGGATAAAAGTCTGACTAATATGTCATCTTCAGAAACAGATTCAGAAGTTGAAGCCTATATTGGCTTGTTTGCTGAAGAAGAAGAAAATGAGTTCATGCAGCTAATGAACTCAATATATGAGCATGAGGACAATCAGTGCAAGGGACTGATGGCTTTATCAGAAGGAGACAAAATCCAGGATCAGCCTGGACCAAGTCAGGTACAAAATTGTTCTTCTAGTTCAAGTTTGAGTGCTGGATCAGAATCAGATACATCAGCATCAAGTGATGTGAGTGAATCTGAATCTGAAGGAGACATTCATCAGTTAATTGATGAATATAGAGTATTGTTGTAGGCTTTTAAGAAAAGCCAACTCTTGGCCAAAACTCAGGCTAAGGAGATTGCTAGTCTCAAAGTGGCTGCAACAGATTTTGATAAGTTATTAGATCAGAAACTAAATGAAATAGCCAGACTGAAGAACATTACTGTTATTCAGATGGGGACTATTACATTTAAAAATGATCAAATTAGAAATCTGGAGATTAGTCTTCAGAAAGAGAGAGATATTGTAGCAAGTTTTTCTAAACCAAAATCTGTTCTACCTTTGATAGATGAGTTTGTACCTCATAAGGGTAAAATTAGATTGGGGTTTACAAAACCTGCCTGGACTGTAAAGTCCAAATCTAAGGGCAAAGCCCCAGTACTCAACAAGAAGCCTACTGTAGATAAAACAGCCAGGGTTGTACCTAAATAAAGGTACAACAGATTTGAGTGCTGGTGTTGTGGCAAGGTAGGCCACTTTGCCATAGATTGTTGGCACAATTCAAGTGCCAAGGTGAGTAGCAAACTGCCTGCTAGAAAAGCTACATGTAGTTTTGTTAAGAGTCAGACTAACTTGCACCAAGGACCCAAGAATTATTTGGGTTCTAAGGTTAAGTAATCTGTTTAGCAGGTGAGTCCAAGTGGCCATGCCCCAATATGGTACTTGGATAGTGGATGTTCCAGGCACATGATTGGAACTAGGGGATTGCTGAAGGACTATACACCAATCAAGGATGGTCCTAAGGTTACCTTTGGTGGTTTAGAAAAAGGAATCATCAAAGGCTTTGGTAATATTTCTAGCAACCTAATTACAATTACTCAAGTGGCTTATGTAAAGGGTTTGAAACATAACCTCATTAGCATAAGTCAGCTGAGTGATTTAGGATATGACATCTCATTTGTCAAGGATGATTGTCATATCAGTAGGTCAAGTGATCAAAAGATCATTTTGACAGGATATAGGAAGAGAAATGTCTATTGTCTAGACATTATGTGTGAGAACATTGTTTCTCCTATTTGTCTTGTAGCAGATGAGAAAGTCTCACATTGTGTTAAATGGCACAAGAGGCTGGCTCATCTTAACTATAAGATAATTGGTCAACTCTTTAGTAAAGAGTTAGTGAGGAATGGTCCTCAAGTTAAGTGTATAAAGGATGGGATATGCTCAGCTTGTCAGAAAGGCAAGCAGACCAGATCCACCTTTAATAACATTGAGAACAAAGATGTTATGAGGTGCCTATACCTCTTGAATATGGATCTTTTGGTCCTATGCCAGTTCACAGCCTAGGTAGGAAGGTCTACACATTTGTGTTTGTAGATGATTATTCAAGGTTTTCCTGGGTGTTCTTCCTAAGGCAAAAATCTGAAACTCCTAGTATCTTTTATAGTTTTGTCAAACAAATTCAGAATGAGTTAGACAGTACAGTGGTCAAAATAAGAAGTGACCATGGTACTGAATTCCAGTCTGATAGTATGACAAAGCTATGTGAAGAGTTTGGGATATTTCAGGAATTTTCCTCACCAAGAACACCTAAGTAAAATGATATTGCTGAAAGGAAAAATAGAACCTTGATAGAGGCTGGTAGAACCCTATTGAGTGACACTTCTCTCCCAGAATATTTCTGGGCTGAGGCAGTTAATACTGCATGTCATGTAATCAATAGGGCTACTATCACCAAGAGCCACAAGAAGACCCCCTATGAGATTATGAAGGGCAGAAAACCAAATCTATCCTATTTCAGGATCTTTGGTTAAAAGTGCTATATCCTTAACAATGGTAAGTCTTATCTAACTAAGTTTGCTGCCAAATCCCAAGAGTGGATCTTTGTTGGGTACAGCAACAATAGTAAGGCTTATAGGGTCTACAACTTGATTACTCAAGTTGTAGAAGAGTCTGTTCATGTAGTTTTTGATGAAGCTAGACTCATTAACAATGAATTGCCTAGAAGTGTTTGCAGCTGCACAGGCGTGACTGAGAAGATGGACAAGCTTACTATTGAAGAAGGTTCTACTGCAAGTCAGCAAGTCGATGATAGTGGCTGCTGTCCAGGGGGAGTACAAGATACACCTGATGCTGAAGAAGACCAAGGGGTGCAGCAAGTTGAAGAGACTGAAGGTGTACAGCCTGAAGATAGGCTGCCTCAAGCAAATAGGCATCTAAAGGATCATCCAGCCAATCAAATTATTGGTGATCTCAGACAAGGGGTACAAACAAGGAGCAGGAATCTAAGTTCAATTCTCTACTCCAGCTTTCTATCCCAAGTAGAGCCAAAAAAATTTGAAGAAGCAATCCTAGACCCTCATTGGATTGAGGCTATGCAAGAGGAGCTGAACCAGTTCAAAAGATGCAAAGTCTGGGAGCTAGTTCCTAAACTAAAAGACCACAACATTATTGGGACTAAGTGGATCTTTAGGAACAAGTTGGATGAACATGGAGTAATTATAAAGAACAAAGCTAGACTTGTTGCAAAAGGATATAGGCAGGAAAAAGGTATTGATTTTGATCAAACCTTTGCTCCAGTAGCAAGACTGGAAGCTATAAGGATGTTCCTTGCCTATGCAATATTTCAAGGGTTTAAGGTATACCAAATGGATGTTAAGTCAACTTTTCTGAATGGAAATCTGAAGGAAGAAGTTTATGTTGAGCAGCCATCAGGTTTTGTTGATTCTACTAAACCTAATTATATTTATAGACTTAGGAAGGCTTTGTATGGGTTAAAACAAGCCCCTAGGGCTTGGTATGAAACCCTGTCTAGTTTCCTCATTGAGAATAAATTCACATGGGGTGAAATAGACAAGACTCTATTCCTTAGGAATCCAGAGGCAAGATTATCTTAGTCCAGATATATGTAGATGACATAATATTTGGGTCTACAGAAAGTAGTATTTGCAGAAACTTTGCAAAACTAATGCAAGGACAATTTGAAATGAGCAGTATGGGGGAACTTAAGTTCTTCTTGGGTCTCCAAGTTAGACAGACTGAGGATAGTTTATCCATATGCCAGTCTAAGTTCACCCTAGAATTGATAAGGAAGTATGGTATGGAATCATCCACTACCATGAAAACTCCTATGGGGTCAACAATGTCTTTATGCAAAGATGATGCAGGGAAACCTGTAGATGAAACTTTGTATAGATGGATAGTTGGTTCCCTACTATATTTGACTGCAAGTAGACTAGATATCATGTACGCTACATGTGTCTGTGCTAGGTACCAAGCTTGCCTTAAAGAATCTCATTTGATAGTAGTCAAAAGAATTTTGAGATATCTAAAGGGCACTCCTTATCTAGGCCTTTGGTACCCTAGGAATGGAGACTTTGTACTGACAGGTTATTCAGATGCAGATTTTGCAGGCTGCAAGAAAGATAGGAAGAGTACAATTAGAACCTATCAATTTCTAGGTGGAAGGGTGGTGTCATGGAGTAGCAAGAAGCAAACCAGTGTGGCTATCTCCACAGCTGAGTCAGAGTATGTTGCTGCAGGAAGCTGCTGTGCACAACTACTATGGATGCAACACCGGCTAGAAGATTATGGTATTCAAGTAAGTAGAACACCTTTATTTTGTGATTCTACTAGCGTCATTTCTATTGCAAATAATCCTGTCTCTCATAGTAGGACTAAGCACATAGAAATAAAGTACCATTTTCTAAGAGAACATGTAGAAAAAGGAGACATTTCCTTAGAGTATATAAATACAGATAATCAGTTAGCTGATATGTATACTAAGCCATTAGATGAAACCAAATTCAATAAATTTAAAATTGAATTAGGGATGATAAACTTGGAATAGTTCACTAAATTGGCTAAGTAAAATAGTGTCGACACACAGAGTTGTCTGTGTCGACACATAGGAGTGGTGTCGACATTTCAGAGAAATGGTGTCGACACTTAGGATTTACACAGAATTAGTCTAGTAGAGTCTCGACTAAGTGTCGAGCTGAGTGGTGTCGACACATATATAAGTGTCGACACATATATTCTGTCGACTACATTTGTGTCGACACATTGTTGTCGAGACATTAGAAGAAAGTGTCGACACTTTTCAACAGTGTCGACACAATTCAAGTACTTTGACGCGCCTTTTCATCTTCGATTGTAGAAAGGTATAAATAGGTTTTCGCCATTGTTTGACGACACGCTCACCAAAGTTTCGAGACCAAACTTGTGTGTCGATATCTCTCTTCTCTAAATTCAAAATTTCTTCAAACCCTAATGGCGCCCAAGCTAGAAGAGAACATTAATGAAGGATATGAGCTCGTGCGACACGCCTTTGATGACACGGAACCCGAAATCAAAGGTGTAGTAACCCTAATTGCCGAGACTGGATTGGAATACCTTGTATCAGAACCAATCAAGATCTGGAAGAAGGAGGTCCTTGAATTTTTGAGTGCAGCTTCACTTGATGATACTGGACTCAAGATTAAGTCCAGAGTTCATGGGACCAAAGTCAAGGTCACACAGAAAAGTCTAAGGAAGGTACTTCAACTACCAAGAACAAAAGAGGAAGAAGATGTATCTGCTTCTAAGACTAGAGAGGCATTGAGATGGTGTGGACTGGATTCAAACCTGAAAATTGGATCAGTTTTCAATAGAAAAGGGATGAACATACAGGGAAAGTTTTTATCTGAAATAGTAGGAAAAGTTATACTGAGCAAGCCTGGTGGGCATGATAGAATATCTGCTCATATGTTCAGTCTGATGACAAGAATAATTTTCCAGCTTAAAACTGATTGGTCAGTAGTACTGTTTGATAAGATAAAAGAGAGTATGAAGAAGCCCAATCTGGGTAGAATTCTGAGTCTATACCTAGCTGGAAGTATTCTTGAGGTGATGAATCAAGCTGCTGGATCAAAGATAAACCACATGAGGAGAATGGATGTAAGGATTATCTCTAGGTGGGATAGAGTGTTGACAAAAGAATTGCCAACTACAGAAAAGGACACACCACAGAAGAAGAAGAAAAAGAAAGTCATTGTGGCTTCTGCATCCTCAAGCAGCTCTGAAGTTCAGGTGTCTTTAGTCCTGATGATGAAGAGACTGGAAATGCTGAACAGTCTCCAGCAAGACAAGAAGATGCACAGAGGCAGGGGGAGCTACCATCAGCTAGCCCAATTCACCTGGATCCACTCCAGGGGGAGCCTCTACTTGTAGATGAGCCAACCCCATTAGAGAGTGAGAGGGCTACCCAAACCATACTAGAGGTAATCACTGAAATTAATCAATTAGATTTCACTATTGAGGTTGAAGTTTTGGCTGATTCATTACCTGTTGTTCATCAGCACACACAGATACAACCTCAACCACAAGATGTTGTCATGGAGGACACATCTGTTGCTGATAAAGTGGTCGATGAGATCAGAGATTCTCCAGCCCATTCTCAACAGGAATTTACATTAGAAGAGCTATTCCCTGATCTTGTACAGACAGACCTTGAAAGAGAAATAGCTGCTGTTAAGGGGGAGAAGGCCCATATTGAGGGGGATCATGTGGAGAATGTAGAGGAAACTGCTAGACGAGAGCCTGAGGAGCAAAGGCATACTGAGGAGCTACCTAGGACTGAAAAGGATTTACATCCTAGTCCTAAGGATAGTGTAGACATAGTCAGTACTTCTGCATCAGAAGATGAAGAGGCTGTTAGAGCCAAGAAAAGGAAGTTTCAGGTCTTCAAGAGAAGAAGTCAGAACTATAAGAAAGCACTACAGACAATTGCTCCACAGCCAGCCCCATCTACTGATTATAGTTCACTGATGGTGGCTTTGCAGATTAAGCTAGATGAGCAAAGAAAAACTTTAGAAAAGTATATGGATGAAGGGCATAAATCCCTGTAATTTGATCTGGCACAAGACATCAAATCTATAAGATTTGAAATGAATCAAAACAAAAAGGAAATGACTGACTGCTTCCATAAAGGAGGAAATGCAGTAGTCTATTTGGCCACTCATCAAGAAAAGATCAAAACCCAAGTGGATGACATGGCAGTAAAACAAGGATATGTACTGGAAAATCAAATAAGAATGAATGATAATCTGACAGCATCCCATAATGTCATTGTCACTGAACTGAAAACCATAGCCACTGCACAACCTGCAGAGAGTGCAACTGCCAAAGAAGATTTTGATAAGAAGTTACAAGAGAGCCTTACTGCTTTTAAAACTGTGCTTGAAGATTCACAAAAGGCTATTACTGAACAGCTTCAGAAGTTTAAACCTTTCTATAAGGATGGAGTTAACTATCTGAATAATCAAATAAGATTCCAGAAAGATGATCTTAAGGATCATATAGTTAGAGAAGTCATAAAGGGGGAGAGGGTACTAGTCAAAGCAGGCTCTGATCATGCCAAATGGATTTCAAATTCCATCAGAGCCACCCTTGGATATCCACCTTTATGTGATGATGACAATGTGGCAGAGTCTGGAATAAATCCTGCATACTTTGGAGGAGAACAGGCTGAAGTAGCTCAAGTGATATATCCTCCTACAGATTTTGACATGATACATCAGGAGGTACAGTCTATGTATAGTCCTCCTGAGGGTAATCAGAATATCTTTCTTGAGAAAGTTGTCCAGCCTATGCCAGAGGCAATCCTAAAAGAGCAAGAAGCATTATTAAAAGAACAAGAGGCCCAATTATCTAAGAAAAGGTTCAGAGAGCAAGCTGAATTAAGGCCAGACTTTGAACAATGGAGCCCCACATCTAGGAATATCATCTTGACTGCTTGGAAGGCTGTTAAGGACAATATCCTGGATAGAGGCAAATGGTATTCTGAACAGGAGTGGAGAAAACATGAGAATAGGCAAGAGGTCATAGTACAATATAGAAGAAAGGCTAAACTGGGAAAGCTACCTCCTAATGCATAGGAGCCTAGTAAGTATTTCCCTAAGCCTTATCATTATTTTGAAAGGCAGAAGATAAAGGCTGAAGAGCTGAAAAAGAAGGATCTCAAAGGGAAGAAGCATGTTGCTGCTGATGACAATGAAGCTTCAGTTCAAGCAAAGATTCAATCTGGAAAGAGGATTGTAATCAAGGAACCAGAACAGCCATAGGATAGCATTTTCTTAAGTTTACAAATTGTAATCATTTGCATTAAATTCTATGTAAACTTTTGACTAATGAAAATATTGGAATTTGTAAGAACATTGTGTCATGGTTCAAATCTATTACATTAATTGTTCTGAGATAATTGTTTATACATGTTCTGTTCATGCATGTTTAAGTATTTTCCCTGTCATATAATATTGTTTTACATCATACTGAAAATTTGCTATGTATGGTGTATACCATTGACTAAGGGTTATGACTTCTCCAAATAGGGGGAGATTATTGGGTACATTGGAAAATATGTACCTGATTTGAAGAAGCCTCACCCTACTCAATGATATACATCAAGATGTATTTGATGTGCTTTGAGTTTATTTGTGCAGGTTAAGTAATTGCAGGGAAAGCATAAAAGATTCTAAGTCCATGTGTCGACACCTATAAGAAAAGTGTCGACACTTAAGAAGGCTAGTGTCGACACCTAGAGAAGCTGGGTCGACACTTGGAGTAATTGTGTCGACACTAGAGAGGCAGAGTCGACACTAGAAGCAAAGTGTCGACATATACAGGCAGTGTCGACACACAGTGAAGAATTATCTAAAGTATCAGTGTCGACACTTAGAAGCAGTGTCGACACCCAGAGGAACTTTGTCGACATCAAAAGTGTCGACACTAGGAGGCTGTGTCGACACTCAGCAAACTTCAACAAAGTTCAAGTACAAGTGTCGACACTAGGAGGATGTGTCGACACTCAGCAAACTTCAACAAAGTTCAAGTACAAGTGTCGACACTAGGAGGCTGTGTCGACACTCAACAAAGTTTCAACACAAGAAGGCATGTGTCGACACAAAGGAGATGTGTCGACACTCAGCAAAGTTCAACACAAGAAGGCTTGTGTCGACACAAAGGAGTTGTGTCGACACACAACAGAAATCAACTAAGTATTGAAGAAGAAGTACTTGTGTCGACACACTCAATCAGTGTCGACACATTCAACAGAAGGCTTGTGTCGACACACAGAATCAGTGTCGACATATTCTGAAGAAGCTGTGTCGAGAAACAGTTACAACAACACAAGGAGTTGTGTCGACACCAACAAGGCTAGTGTCGACACTTAGTTCACTTGTGTCGACACTTTGTCTATCTGTGTCGACACATAAAGACTATCTGTCTCGACACTTTCAGACAGTGACAGAGAATTCAAGAAGTGACTGGATGACTTGACAGCTGCCATTTCAACCGGTCTACTGCAACTGTCAGAGCCGTCAGAAAGTTGTTAGAAACCGGATCAGTCGGTTACCTTGGAGAAAGTCTATATAAAGACTCTTCTCCTTTGACAGAAGGATGATTGAAGAATTGATTGATTGAAGCAATCAAGGAAGTAAAAAAACAACACAACTAAGAACAAGACCTTCAACAGAAGATCTAAGTAGTAGGAGAGAGAGAGCTCCTTCTAAGAAGACAGCTATTGAACCAGGCTGATAAGAAAGTTTCAGATTGAGATCTGATTCTCAAGTCAGTAGTTGATTGAAGATCATCTGCATAGAGATACAACCCTAATGTGTTCTAATTCAAGAAGCTTTGAAGAAATCCAAGGGATGTTGATCTCTGCAAAGTTCTTTCAAGAACTCATCAAGAAGCCAGTCAACTCATCTTTCTCAATCAAATTTGTGGTTATTAATCTTTGTACTCTTTATTTTCTGTAGGATCCTAAGGGATCTGAGTTGTAAGCCTATATTTATAAAGGCTGAGTGGTAGGGCTTTTATGCCTGAGTGTAGGAGATACATTTCTCTAAGTGTAGGCCTTGTTGAAGGCTGAGTGTAGGCCTTGTTGAAGGCTGAGTGTAGGTCTTGTTGAAGACTGAGTGGTAGGGCTTTGTGCCTGAGTGGTAGGAGTGGGATCACTCTGAGTTGTAGGAACCTGTTTGGGGTTCTGAGCTGTAAGATCTGTGGATCTGAGAAGAAGTGGAGAAGTTAGGTCGAATCTAGTACACTACTAGATAGGCGAAGGGGGAAGTGGATGTACCCAGACCTTGGGGAACCACTATAAATCCTGTGTGCACTCTGTGAATGTATGCTTGTATGGTTGCTGTGCTGTGATACTTGTTAAATTGCAATTACTGTACTGTATTTCTGCCTTTAAAGTTAAAAAGATATAGGTCACCTATTCACCCCCCCCCCCTCTAGGTGATTAGGACTGTTTCTTTCAGTGCCCCCTCCCCCCGGCAGTTCGGGCGGCCCGAACAAGGTGCCCGGAGGTGGATGCGGCAGCCGGAGGTGGCAGAGGTTGCCGACGGCGGCAAGGGTCGGTAGCGGGAGTAGCTGGCGGCGGAGGGGTCTGCCGGCATAGCTCGGGCGCGTGGCACACATAGCTCGCGGTCGCGCGGGGCGGGGCCTTGGGGCCGAGCGGGTTGGTCGTGCGCACCCCTTGCGCACACGCGGCCGCGCGGGGCAGGGCATTGGGGTCGAGCGGGTTGGCCGTGCGCACCCCTTGTGCATGCGCGTGTTGCGCGGGTGCGGGTTGCCCGCGCGCGCAGGTTGTGCGTGCACGCAGTGGCACACATTGGTCGTGCGTGCACGCGCACTTCGCTCATGCTGGCCGTGTGGGTGTGTACGCTGGTCGTGGGTGCATCCACTCATCCCATGGAATATAACGGTGGGTCGGGGCCCCACGCCATCTCACATGCATGTATAACATTCCTAGTGGACATTCTTGAGTTCAATTATGTTCTCCCTCCCATAAATCTCAAACCTGGCTCTGATACCACTTTGCAACGCCTCCACTCGTCCCATGAAATATAATGGTGGGTCCGGCCGGGGCCCCACGCCATATTTCACAGACAAATGACGGAATTACGTGTGAATATCAAATCTTGTTCTACTCGCACCCTAACTCAGAGCATTCTAGCGCAGCATGTTAAGTTATAGGAACTCAAGCACATGAATGTCCACTAAATATATAAACTCCACATTTATATATAAACCAAGAATGTATACAACACACACACACGCTCATGGCCTTAAGGGCTTACAGGTTGCTCTTTACAAATATATACAATTTCATACATCGGCACGCAGGCCAGCCACACATGAAATCCAAGAATTCTTCGCACGACCTTCAAGGGACTTCAAGCAGCAAGCCTTCATTCCGCTCAATTCAATTCAATCCACCTCCACCGGCAAATAGACATTCACCCCAAGAGCGGGAAACAAAGCAACAATTAGCATTAGCTGACCAATTATAACGACCCTACCCCTTGCCCGGGGCAGTGGTTCCTTCCATGTATGCATTGCAATCATACTATCTACCAATCACAACGAGTGCTCTCAGGCACAACAATATCACAAACGCCGGGATCCACAAGACGCTCCGTGCACTCAGGGCACCTTATACTAAACATGAGCATTATCACATCAGATCGACCCACCCTAGTGGTATGGCAAGCCGGGTTTATCTGCGCTCCCCAGGCATTACTACCAATCGACCTCCCAACCTAATTCAAATCGACCTACCCTAGTGGTGTAGCAAGCCGGGTTTATCTCTCGCTCCACAGGCATTGCCACCAATCGACCTCTCAAACCTCATTCAGATCGACCCACCCTAGTGGTGTAGAAAGCTGGGTTTATCTCGCGCTCCCCAGACATTGCCACCAATCGACCTCTCAAACAATTAGGGGCAGGTCAGCCTTTCCCGTGCCAAATCGTCAGTGGCGCACCACTCGACGCGGATCGGCCTTCCCTCTTGATTAGCCGCAGCTTTTCGCTCTCCCAAAGTAACTAGCGCTCATAGCGCTTACACCACAAGGAGCTTACTCAAAGCATCCCCGCTCAACATTCATGCAAAAGAGCTTACACTCACAATCCATACATATGCATACAACAATACACAGAGTCGTCTCCGGTTTACCCATAATCATCACCAATCCAGACTAACCATCCGGATGTGCTTCACACAACATGCCTATGCCGTACTACAAACTTCCGGCTCTAGATGCAGATTCAACCAGAAATCACTTGCGCTTTCCACCTCTTAGTGGAGGATTCCATGCCATGCATAAAGAAAGGACTTCGATTGTCCAAGAAGGAGATCGTTACCCTTGACGATCGCTTTGGAGCCATGAACTAGCCGGATGGAAATCACCGCCATGACTTGGCCTCCACAAATCTGAACACGGATCTTGATTCCGCACTTCACAGCTCCTCCAGCAACTGGCTTCCTCCTCCCTTCTTCCTCCCTTGCTCTCCTCTCTCTAGCCCTTAGAAAGAGAATGGTTAAGCATGAATGAAGAAGAATCCATCCATCCTCAGCCTTTTAATGAGCAGGGAAGGGCCTGGACCCTTGGATCCAGGATAAGGGAAATGAACGGCCTTGATTTGCCCAAAAAAGGCTGAACACGGCCTGACATGCCCTGTGACACGCCCGTGTCATAGGCTGTGTCCCTTAAGCGGCACACAACCGACTCAAATCCAAACAGTACACAGCCGTGTAACACGCACGTGTCACATCCTACACGCCCGTGTCATGTCCGGCACGCCCGTATCTAGAAGCCGTGCACTGCACACAGCACAACATCAACTTAACCCGAGCAGGACACGGTATGGGACACGCCCGTGTCCCAGGCCGTGTACCCCAAGACACACCCGTGTCCACCAGTACACGCATTCCCCGGGCTGATCCCGAGAACGACACGGCCCGTGACACGCCCGTGTCACCGGCCGTGTACCCTTAGACAGCTGCAGACACGCCCCACTGTGTATTCGTCAAGTGGAGTTCGACGACCCCGAGGAGGACACGCCCGTGTCGCCGGGCGTGTTCCCTCTTCTCGAGTGCTTTTCGAGTACATTTCGTCGAACACTCGAGAGGCCACTCAACGCGAGCACGACACACCCTGGGACACGCCCGTGTCCCAGGCCGTGTCACCTAATCTGAACCCAAATTGTGCTTTGGGGGTGTTACACGGGGTGCGAGCCTAACGCGTTCGCTTGGTCTTTTCGGGTGCTTGGGATTCTCTGCGTGCCACTGGATCGGTTGGGCTCAATTCTACTTGAACCATCTCAGCTCGGAAATTTCATGGGGACTCCATCACTTACCAATTGGTTTGAATGATGATCTTGTTTGTTTGACTATTTGACAAGCCCTATAAGGATATTTTATTTCATATACTATCAATTGACAAGCCTCTAACAAGACTATTTTTAGCTAACTTGGCAATGGTCTTGTGATTAAATAACCAAATCTCTTATGCCAAAGATCATTGTTATATATATATTTATATATATATATATATATATATATATATATATATATATATATATATATATATATATATATATATATATATATATATATATATATATATATATATATATATATATGTGTGTGTGTGTGTTGTGTGTGTGTTTGTGTGCAATAAACAGACAATTTTTTGATTTATTAGAATTAAAATCAACTACGTAGATATTACCCTTTCTAAAGCCAGACAATACCATTACATATGTCTTTGAGCTAACAATTTGGCATAGGTTTCGAGTGAATATTATTTTGTAATCACTATCACAAAGCTGACTTATGCTAATTAAGTTACTTTGGAGTAAGAAATGTCTTCAATTCTTATCATATCATAACCTTTGGTTTGACAATTATTAGTGTAACACCCCAGGTCTCCCATAGTTGAAAAACAATAAGTTGCAGTTCTGGCATTATCGCCAGGAGATTGTGGTCAGGCCGATGCATTCGACAAGATGATGCAGTAGACAAGATGATGTAGTCGACAAGTCGATGCAGTCGACAAGTCGATGCAGTCGACAAGTCGATGCAGTCGACAAGTCGATGCAGTCGACAAGTCGATGCAGTCGACAAGTCGATGCAGTCGACAAGTCGATGCAGTCGACAAGTCGATGCAGTCGATGCAGTCGACAAGTCGATGCAGTCGACAAGTCGATGCAGTCGATTTGTTACCGCTGGCGATAGCAATATCGCCAGGTGATAGTGGTCAAGTCGATGCAGTCGACAAGCCAATGCAGTCGACAAGCCAATGCAGTCGATTTACTAACACTGACAATAATGATATTGTTAGGTAATAGTGAGCCACGTGGCAGGCAGCCACGTGTCAGTTGGCTGTGAAGTGGCTGTTAAGCGACAAAGCAATGTTGACTCGGTCAAGCGTCCACCGTCGAGGCTATCGCCCGGTGATAGCTATTTTTAAATGAAAACTCGCTTTGATAACGACCAACCATTTCTATTTGTATTTGGATCCTAAGGCCAGGATTATTCTCGTCTATGTTTAACCAGAGGAGTAAGGAGAGAAGTGCTCATTTAAATTTGCTCTTTCTCTCTCTCGCTCTCTTCAAACTTGGGAAAGAAAAGAAGGAAGAAATGGTGGAGGCTAATCCAACTCTTTGGTGAGCTATTGTAGGAGTTCTTATGGTCGGATTCGTGGGCCAAGGTTAGATCTATGAAGGGGAAGGCATTGTGAACGTTTCCATCTGGATCAAATCCATGTTCATGGCTCCTAAACAATCTACACGGGTAAAAATTCTCCTCTTAGACAAGTGAAGTCCATATTTGACATGTTTGCATGGAAACTCTCACTAATTGGTGAAGAACTGGAAGTTTCCAATGGGTTGATATGAAGTATCGCCGGTAGAAATTGCATATAGACTTTGAAATCAAAGAACATACATAGACATGTTATGTGAAGCCCATCTGTGACAAGTTGGTCTGGATTGGTGATGTTGATTTGCATGTCAGAGAAGACTCTGAGGATAAATGTGTAGTTTTACGGAGTTTTGTGGTGTGCAGCTTGCTGTAGTTAGCACTGGAGGTGTTCTCCAGGAAACACCCAAGGTAACATCAAAATTGAAGTTCTATTGATATCGCATGGCGGTAGTGCAATACCGCCGGTGGTAGCACTTGTTGAGCATGGTGAATGAACAACTGGTTTACTGGTCTTAAGGTGTTGTAGGATGCTACAGAGAGTACTGGGGGTGCGCTCCAGGAAATACCTTTTGTGATAATAGAAATGATATTCTTTTGATACCGCCTGACGGTAGTAGGTACCGCTGGTGGTAGCTCCCAGAGAGCTTTGTAGTTGCGAAGCCTATGTCCATGAGACAAGGTCGGTATCATGTTGAGCTGAGAGCTTGGAGTGCTTAGCTGTGGTGATCATGAGAGCCAACCTTGGAACATAACGCAGTTATGTATGTTGCAATTGGGAAAGGGGATGTTGACCCGCGACGTTGTCATTGACACGATGATTTGAGCAACGGGATGCGGCTAAACTGTACCTGCGCTATATCATTCAGATTAGATTGCCTAAAGTACATTGCTTTCATCGTTGACATAGTTAGAGTCATGACTACGCACCAGACCAGTGTGTTCAAGTGGAACCATCAAGTCTGGGACTTAGGATGGTGGTGGTACTCGGGGAGTACACCGAAAGAGTGTCTTGAGAGTACAAAACGTGTGGCTGGTCATGGTGTCGTTGATGATGAATTGTGCTTAAGTTGCACGTTCTTACTTCGAATAAATGTTGCTTGCCTACAGGGAAGGAGTATCGTTGCCTCGTGCATGAGGGGGGGGGAGCAGTTGTTATAAATTGGTCAGCTAAAGCTGATCGTTACTTTATTTTTCACGTCTTGGTGGATTTTCCTTGTGCAGGTGCAGGAGAGCCGAGCGAGAAGTAGCGGGCTGAAGCTCCTTTGTGTTATGCCGGCCCTCGAAGGCCGAGCGAAGCGTTCACTAGTTTTAATGTGTTGCTGGCCAGCTTGCCGAAGTATGTAAACCACCTTGGTATTGTAAACATCTCATAAGTTGTAAGGCCTTAAAGCCAAATATGGTGTATGATTTTCATTCATGATGTAGTGGCGTTCACTTAGCATCACCGTCAATATATGATAATGGGAAACCGAAGGAAAGTGATGGAGATGGGTGTGCCTTTGTCGTCCTTTCGACATCGTAGGTTGGCAATGGTGTGCAGTATAATAGCCCGGTCGTACATGTTTCCTTAAACTGAAGGAGTGTGTCGTCTTACATGGACCTTTATATTCCCCAGAGGCATCATCTCCACCAAAATACTCATTATCTTTGTCATACATAACTATCTTGATGACCTTTCCTATTTATTTCTCAACTTCAGTCTTGAAAATCTTGAATTTATCAAGAGATTCAAACTTCTGATAAATTAAGTACAAATAATTGAAATGGGAGTATCCATTTATGAAAGTTATGAAATAGATGTTCTTACAAAGTTTAAATGAATACGGACCATTAATATTTGTATAAATAACCTCTAATAAATCTTTATTACATGCAAAGTTTTTTTATTAATCTTGAACATCTTACCTCTACAACATTCAACGCATGTCCATGGGTCACTAAGTCAAGAGTAGGGAGAATATTTTGTAACACCCCCATCCGTCACATGGGATATAACAGAAGGTCCGGTCGGGGCCCCACGCCATATACCACAGACAGCCAGCGGAGTTACATATTAATACCAAATTACTTAAGAAACAATATCGAAATCTAACCCAGAGCATTCTAGCGGAAGCTTTTAAGTAAGTTAGGAGAACCCACCACAACACATGAATGTCCACTAAAACCCAAAGTATGAATGAAAGTACAGATACACATAGAGCCTTGGCCTTATGGACTTACAACATTCATCTTCAATAAAAAGTGTTTTAAATACTTCGGCTCGCAGGCCGGCCATACATGAAAAATAGTAAAAGAAAATACTTCGCTTTGGCATTCAAGGGACAGCACAGCAACAAGGGCTTCAACCTGCTATTTGCCACTAGGTTCACCTGTTCCTGCAAGAACAATTCACCGAGCGGTGGCAAAACAAAGCAACGATCAGCTAAAGCTGACCAAATTATAACGATCTCACCTCTTACTCGGGGTGGCGGTGCTCCTTCCCTGCAATTGTATTAGCAAAATCCAACATTTAAATGAAAGTACAATTTAAGCAAACTTCACCACAGATATAGGCACGTCAGCCACACACCCCATGCTCTCAGGGCACATTATCAGTGAATCTGATCCAATCCGAGTCTTCACCACCACCCCCAGGACGGTAACATCATATCATGAGCATTTCAGTCTTTCCGGCCAAATCCTAAGACTCTCCATCTATGCTAATGGTAAGTGTCAAGTACCTTAGGTCTCTTTAACCGAACCATACAACCTCCTAGAAGCAATGCTTATCATACACAAGCACCCCAAACCAGCAACAACAGTGCCACAGAGGGCCAGTCGCTTGGCCCAGACTAGGTTCCCGCAAAAGCACCATGAGGCGCAGGGGGCACGCTCTTGAGCATTAAAGTGAAGACAATTACTGGATCCCCTGCCCTAACTCGGAACATTTTCTCAATAACAGGACGCGAGGAGGACCACCCTAACAAAACAAAAAGGGCATGTAGGGAAAACACTATCTGCTTCGAGAATGAAGACATGTTAAGGGTGCGCAAGCCACATCAGGACCCCCTCTTCATCAATGCGGGGATAAGTGTATCTTGCCCCACAGTCAAGAGGATTCTTGTAGACAACAGAAGTTCGGTCGACGTGCTTTTCATGTTCGCATTCCGGAGCATTAGGATCCGCGAAGAATCTCTTTGTTCAGCAAACAAACCCGTCTATGGTTTCAACAACCAGCCAATCCCAGTACGGTGAGTGATCTTTTGCCCGATAACCATAAGATAATACCTAATGCAAGCAACCCGCAACATCTAGTTCATGGTCATAGAGTGCAACTTCGCATATAATGACATCTTCAGCATGCAAACACAAACTGCGTTCAGAGCAGTTCCCACCGTTCCATATCTGGCGATGAAGTTCTTAACACCCGATAGTATATACATTGTTTGGGGGAATCAGGCGATGACACGAATCTATTGTCTAAACTAAGCTCAGCCATTGTAGGTGGCAACCCGTCACATTGAAAGTTTCAATCTGCGGGACGAAGCCACAATATAATAGACAACACCTATGGAGGGCATAATCGAGGTTCCACTTCACGCAAGAGACCCTGTTCGCTTGGTACTGTTCAGGTCGGTCTTGTCCCTGAAAGAGCAGGGGAACACAAAAAATTCTTACTTATAAACCAGAATATATTTGCGTGGAGTCCCGAGAATATGTCAGTAGTGGATCTGCATATCATTATGCACTCATTAACTATCAACCCGACGTGCAAACCCATTGTATAAAAGAAGTGCAACTTCAGGCTTGAGTGGATCTAGGTCATTAAGGAGGAAGTAAACAAGCTTTTGGATGCACTATTCATGAGGGAAGTAGCGTACCCCACTTGGCTCGCTAGTGTGGTCATGACAAAAAGTCTTTAGGAAAGTGCAGGATGTGTGTCGACTATAGCAATCTTAACTAAGCATGCCCAAAAGACAGTTTCCCTCTCCCCCGCATCGATCGGCTCGTGGACGCAGCATCCAGGCACAAACTCCTTAGCTTCATGGACGCCTTCTCACGACATAATTAGATCCAGATGAACTCGATAGATGAAGAACATGCCGCCTTTTACACAAACAAAGGGGTGTACTGTTACAAGGTAATGCTTTTCAGGCTGAAGAATGTCGAAGCAACCTGCCAAAGGATGATGTATAAAGTATTCAAAGATCTCATTGGGCAATCCATGAAGGTTTATGTCGACGACATGCTAGTAGAGAGCATACGGCGGGGCCATCACTTAAAGGATTTGGATAAGTGTTTCCAACTCCTTTGGCACTTCCGACTACACCTATATCCTCCCAAGTGCACGTTCAGGCTTACTATGGGGAAGATGTAAGTCTTCATGGAAATACAGTGAGGAATTGAGGCTAACCTTGATAAGATCAAGGGATTGGAAGACATGTCTCCCCCTCGCACCATCAAGGAAATCCAACATCTCAATGGAAGAATAGCTGCAATCTCCTACTTCCTGGCTCGGACAGGGGACAAGTACCTCCCCTTCTTCAAAGCACTCCGTTGAGCACGCCATACTAGATTCTAGTGGACGGATGAATGTCAAACCGCCTACGAGCACCTCAAGCAGTACTTTACCACTCCCCACTAATCTCAAAACCCACGTAAGGGGAAGCACTTTTCCTATACTTGTCAGTCTCGCCGCACGCGCTCAGCTCGGTCCTGGTTAAATATGAAGGAGGGGTCCAACACCCAGTCTATTATCTCAGCAAGGTCTTGTCCGATATTGAGAGCAGATATCCCACGACGGACAAAACAGTTATGGCAGTAGTGTTCTCTGCAAGAAAGCTCTGTCCATAATTCCAGGCCCACACAATCAGAGTGCTCACGTAGCTGCCACTCCAAGCAATCATGTAGAAGCTAGAGGTGTCCATAAGGCTAGTTAAATGGGCAGTGGAGTTGGGAGAATTTGACATCCAGTTCTTGTCGATACTCGCATCAAATCCTAAGTCCTAGCGGACTTCATAGTGCAATGCACAATCCCACATGAGGATGCGCCCAACTCTGACAATATGGCTCCCCCGTAGTAGACTTTTTATGTTGATGTGGTATCAGGAGCTGAGGGGGCAGGCACGGGCTAGCTGCAGACAAGTCCCGGAGGAGGCCACTCTCGAGTATGGGCTCCGACTAAAACTCCCTGCCACCAATAACGTCATAGAGTACGAGGCCCTAATCGCCAGCCTTCACTTAACCATCGACTGCGGGGTAGAAAGCTTAACGATCAACACTGACTCTCAGCTAGTGGTCTCACAGGTCGAGGGGGACTATGAGGAAAAGAATGAGCAACTTGCACGGTACCTCCAGTTGGCAAAATATCTCCTCGAAAGATCAAGTCTCACCAGATCCTCCATATTCCTTGGAAGCAGAGCACAAGAGCTGACACTCTGTCCATGCTCGACAGCTCTGCTATATAGTACCAAACTTGGTGTCGCTGAGTAGAGGAATTTCGCGTTCCCAGTATCACGAGACCCCGGGAGATCGCCTCCATCGTGGGAGGCGAGCCCTGCTGGATGGATCCTATCATTGCCTACCATGAAAGCGGGCAGCTGTCGGTGGACCTAGTATTGGCTCGACGTCTATGAATCTGCATCGCCTCATTCTTCATCATTGCTAATGAGCTCTACAAGCATTCTTTATTCAGGTCGTACCTAAAGTTCCTAAGTCCATCCGAGGTATACTATACACTAAGGGAAGTACACGACGGCGTATGTGGGGACCATTTGGGAGGAAAGGCTTTGGAACTGAAGGTCATAGGACAAGGGATCAACTAGCCAATGCTTAAAAAGGACGCTCTCGATTTCACTCGGAAAAGTGAAGTTGTCACCTCAACTCCAATGTCCCACATCAACCCCTGGTCGGGCTTACCCCGCTCCGAAGTGCATAGCCCTTCGCTCAGCGGGGGATCAATTTATTTTTCTAGTTTCTACCAGCCTCCAGGCAAAGAAAGTTTATCATTCTGGTCGTCGATTACTTCTCTAAGTGGGTCGAAGTAGAGCCGCTGGCCAAAATCACCAAGGATAATGCCAAATGGTTCGTCTGGAAAAGCATTGTCTGTCACTTTGGCATCCCGACTACCATCATCGCAGACAATGGGACTCAATTCAATGGAAAGTCCTTCACCCGATGTGTGAGGACTTCAAAATAGAACTCCGCCATACGGTTGTGGCACATTCCCAAGCTAGCAGATAGACCAAAGTCACCAACCACACCATCCTAAAAGGCATAAAGACCTA
This sequence comes from Platanthera guangdongensis, assembly GCA_039583875.1. NCBI lineage: Eukaryota > Viridiplantae > Streptophyta > Magnoliopsida > Asparagales > Orchidaceae > Platanthera > Platanthera guangdongensis. The sequence continues at coordinate 40,066,363 of CM077162.1, read as the reverse complement.
ACTTTAAGAGGTCGGGGCAGTGGGCGGATGCTCTTCCCAATGTCTTATGGGCCTACAGGACAACAACAAGAACTCCAACCAGGGAGACACCCTTCAACATTTGCTACAGATTAGATACAGTCATACCAGTGGACATCTGAATCCCAAGCCCCCGCATCCAAGCTTTTGACCCAACAGAAAACGAAGCCCTCCTGCGCGAAAACCTAGACTCAGTACACGAAGTCAGGGACGAAGCAGATCAAAGGGTTGTCGATCGATTGGATGTCAACGGTAAGGGCAAGTGAACTCATTAATGTTGTCAAATAATAATAAAACTAGGAGTGATCCCCGAGTATTGATCTCACGTGGAGCACGGAAAGGTGGATTTTACTTTTAAGAGAGACTTGAAATTGAAGCCTCTAAAATCAAAGCTTTGAAAGGGTGTGGGTGTAACACCCCCTATCCGTCGCATAGCATATAGCAGTAGGTCCGGCCGGGGCCCGACGCCATATACCACAGACAGACCGGGTGGTTACTTATGGAAATCATCCAACCAATCTCAACGTCCTACACAGAGCATTCTAGCGGAAGCAATTTATTAAAGTTGCAAAACAAGAACCCAGCACAAGCATGAATGTCCACTAGCAAGATAATAGGAATGTTATTACAAAATACTCAAAGTCGGCCTTAAGGCCTTACAAAATGTTTCACTTGTCTTTTACATGATTTCCAAACCTCGGCACGCAGGCCGGCCATACATGAACAAAACATAAAACATTTCCATTCGGGCCTTCGAGGGCCAGCTTCGCAAAAAGGGCTTTAGCCCGCTATTGACCGCTTGGTCCAGCTGCACCTGCAAGCAAACAAACCACCGCACGGTGGTAAACAAAGCAACGGTCAGCAATGCTGACCAAATTATAACGATCCCGCCCCCAACTCGGGGCGGCGATGCTCTTTCCCTGCATTTCATTAAGCGAGCAATATAACCATATAATCATAGCCATTTCATCACAGACGTTGGCTCGTACGGCCACACGTCCCGTGCACTCAGGGCACATTCTCGGTGAACGGTCGATGTTACGTCAAATAAAGCCATGAACATTCCGGACTCACCACCGCCTCTTGACGGCCATTCCTATGAGCAATTTGTCTTCATGGTATTGGTCACGTCAAATTAAGCCATGGACCACCGAAGACCCCCATTTATGCCAACGGCGAGTCCCATGTAACCTTAGGTCGCTCTAACCGGACGACATAAAGCGGGTACGGCTCCATCTAACCCGTGCTCACATCGCAACGACAATTTAAGCCATATGCGCGGTCAAACTTTCACCGAGTCCCATTCTACCGCAAGTCACATAACCTCGTTATGTTCAAGTTGGCTTCCAAGCCACCAAGTTGGCAAGACCTCGTGTCCGCCCAGTTTTCCGGGTGCACCTTTGGGTTAGTCCCCAAGGCTCCCTGCTGCAATCTACCGCGTAGAAAACCCGGACGGAGTCTTCTCCGGCCTTATGCAATGCAACATCACCGATCCGGACTAACATGTCCGGGTAGGCTTCAACCAAAATGCCTAAGTCCGTTCTCGCATACGGACGCTAAACAACGGGGACTTTACATATCTACCCGAAGGAATGCCTCCAACTCTTCGCAAACTCGCGAGAGGGGGCTTCCTATGCAAAGAAAGAGAGCTACTCATGCTCAAGATGAGGATCGTTACCCTTGCGGTCCTCTTTGGCGCCATCGAAAAGTAATCGGATGGAAATCACCGCACTTGCGTTGCCTCCGTGGATCCGGAGTCGGCTTGCGATTCGGAGCTCCGAAGCTCCTCCAATGGCGGATCTAGTCCTCTTCTTCTTGCCTTAGCTTTTCTTTCTCCAAGGGTTTGGAGAGATAACAAGTGGAAAAAGTGAGGGTTTTCTAAGTCAAAACCCGGGTATATCCCTTCAGGAACAACCCCCAGCCATTGGATCCTCAGTCAAAGAAATGAACGGCTTCGATTCGGACTGAAATGCCCAATCTGGGCCGAACACGGCCTGGCACACGCCCGTGTCCAGGGCCGTGTGCCTCATTCGCCGTCAAAATCGAATCACCTGGAACCTCACACGGGCATCGAACACGCCCGTGTTCGATCTGACACGCCCGTGTTCCAACTGACACGCCCGTGTAGCTGGCCGTGTACCCCATGATTTTCTCCCGTTTCCAACCCGAGCGCTGACACGGGTTCGGACACGCCCGTGTCCTTGCCCGTGTCACCTTTACACGCCTGGGCTCCAGGCCGTGTACAAGGTCTCGGCACTTCACGGCTAAGTGTCGACACGGGTCGACACGCCCTGCGACACGCCCGTGTCGCAGGCCGTGTGCCATGTCTCGACACACTGTCGACACCAAAGTGTCGACTTCGCGGGACGAGTGTCGACACGGGTTGACACGCCCTGCGACACGCCCGTGTCGCAGGCCGTGTGCCGTGTCTCGACACAACGTCGAAGCACTGTGTCGACTTCACGGCTAAGTGTCGACACGGGTCGACACGCCCTGCGACACGCCCGTGTCGCAGGCCGTGTGCCATGTCTCGACACACTGTCGACACCAAAGTGTCGACTTCGCGGGACGAGTGTCGACACGGGTTGACACGCCCTGCGACACGCCCGTGTCGCAGGCCGTGTGCCGTGTCTCGACACAACGTCGAAGCACTGTGTCGACTTCACGGCTAAGTGTCGACACGGGTCGACACGCCCTGCGACACGCCCGTGTCGCAGGCCGTGTGCCCAGTCTCGACACAATGTCGAGACCAAAGTGTCGACTTCACGCCTTAGTGTCGACACAGGCTTGACACGCCCTGGGACACGCCCGTGTCCCAGGCCGTGTGCCTGCAGCCAGAACTCAAACTGGCCCAAATATTCCCCTTTGCTCCTTTGAGTTTCGGGGCGTTACAGTGGGGGGGGATTGGTTTTGATTAACGACTACTTGCTTGAAAATAAAACTAACTAAGCGGGATGCCATCACCGCTTCACACCTTCGCGTGTCGCCTACCTCTGTTTCACTCTTCCACAGGTCGCTGAACTTTGCTTTGCGTAATGCTCATGTCGGTTAAGACAACAGAGCCACATAATGTAATCACAACACACCAAGAACGAACTATGAAGATATCACAAACAAGGCACTAGGCCTCCCAACTACTTCAAAGGAAAGGAATGTGCAATACATGCTTTTAAGAACACGATAATAATTGTCTACACACATTCAATCCACCACCATCAATAACAAAGAAGAAACCACAAAACCTCAACCTAATATGCGGGAGAAAAGAAAGGTGATACAAACAGTGCTTGAGACTCTTCCATGGCGGAGAGGTTAACTCTAGATAGCTACTCTGAGAATGCCTCGCTCATCGGACACCATCCGGGGTAGAGGAACATCTATCATAAGCTCCCAATGGCCCCGTCTTCTCAAGGGTTTTGTATAATCCACATCTCTTTCTTCAAATCCCTAGCTTGCGACGTGCGTAAGAACTCTTATGCTTCTTCCTTGAGCTTCTAGATGGTAGGGAGAGCTTAGGGGATGATCCCTAGCCAGTAGAGCCCTAAAAAAATGTGAAAACAACGGACTGGAAAAGGAAAAACACGGACTTCTTGCGGAGGAAGATGGAGCAGCCTATTTATATAATGAGCAGAAATTAGCCAGGAGCACGACAAGTGGTTGTGCAAGAAGGAATGCCACTACTCATGCGCAAAGGGGAACCTGGACTGGTGGGGAAAATGAGATATTGGGGGAAATGACTTTGCCTCACATGAATAGTGGTTGTATGATTCATACTCGAGTGTATACTCATGCGTTTCAAGTGGCCGCTCGGGTTTGAATTCCCAATAAGTTGCGCACGACCAATGGTTATGCGCAGAGAGGGGGGTTGATGATCGTGTGAGAAGAAATCCACATGAGGACTAGCCTCCTCAAATATCATTATGATGCGCAATGACCGCACACGACTAGTGGTCGTGCGCAGAGGAGGTCAATGATCATGCGAGAAGAAAAACAGACGATTACTGGCCTCCTCAATGAAACAAAGTCGGGACGCACGGGAAAAATACTGCAACATTGGTACCTGCAGGTAAAACACCCAGTGTAATGCCCCTGATTTTTCGGTGTTTATTTTAATTCCCGTAGTGACGTATTTTTGGCGTCAGAGCGTTACATTGACGTGTGGTTAATGGGTGTCGTTTGTTGGAGCACGGGTTTGCTCAGTGGATTTTCTTGTGTGGTTGGTTTTTGGTTTGGTTGTGCACCTTCCCTCGCGAGACGGGTCTGTTTTGGTGACTCAATGGAGCTTTTTATAGGGATGTGGTGGCATTTTGTCTTCGGATGGTGTTTTACCCCGGTTTGGTTTGTCGGATTGAGATTCTGACTTCTACATTAGATTCGTAGCGTCGGTATTTAGCTACGGTGCTATTTTTGTAAGATTCCGAGTTAATTTGGATTTCGGGTCGTGTTTGGACTATGGATTATTAAATTGTTTTATATTATTATAATGAATTATGTATGTATATATATATAAAGTCAGAATTAGGTTGCATCATTCCTACTCATCTTCTTCCCTACCCGACGGCAGACTGTTTTCGCGAAATGGAAGAGGAGCGGCGGACAGGGCATGGATTCTGCCGATTATAGATAGAGCTCCGATTGTCAGTTTCGACAAAGGAGTAGAGATTTGGAAAGCTCTCGCTGAGTGCTACCCGATTGTGGTAAGATCTTCTCGATTCCTTATCTTTTAGGTGTTAGGGTTAGTGATTTTGACCTCTTTTCCCCTACAAAGGGTTCAGGAAATGTTGTTAGGATCTTTTGGTGGCTGATCCTTGTCGCGGTGCGAGCGGGAGGCGTCTTTTCCAGAGTTTTTGTGACAGGTGGATTTCCCCCCTTGCCTGTCCATTTTCTTGTTGTTTTCCTCCTTTTCTTTCTTCCCCCTTTAGAGAGTAGGAGTTGTGTAGGTAGATCCATGAAAAGAACCCCTAGGTCAGGGAAAATATTTGGACAAGACATGAAGAATAGGATTTCGGGTTAAGGGAAATTCGACGTATATCGTAGAAGGATTCGTCGAGTATCATTAAGTCCATTTCACTGAGTATAGGTGTAGAGAACTTTCAATTCGTCGGATATAGTAGCGCGGTTCGTCGAGTGAGGCATGTCGAGACCACGGTGAGATTTGTCGAGTAAGGATAGGCGTTGAAGTAAGTTAATTCGCCAGGTATTGGTTTGCTAGTTTAAGTAGAATTCAGCGAGAATCGCTAGCCTAATTCGTCGAGTATCGGTAGGGTAGAGTTCGTCGAGTATCGCCAATTTTCCTCAGGGCATTTTCGTCGGGTAAGGTGAAGTTTAGTCTGAGGTAGATTCAGCGTGTATTAGTGGGAATTGTCGAATATCATAGAGTTGCGAAGGAAAATTCGACGTATATCATAGGAATTCGTCGGGTATCGTTAGTTCATTTTCGCCGAGTAATGTAGAATTCGTCGAGTATCGCTGTGATGTGTTGGGTATACTCGCCGAATTTGGCCAGGACTTAGAATATTTTCGTCGTTTCATGTAGGATTCGTCTTGTATGGTCCTTAGAATGGTTTAGGGCTTGTTTAAGGGTTGTCTTTGGGTTTGGACTTGGGTTTTGGTTGGGATATTCGGTTATGATGTTTTTTTGGCTAGGTAGGTTGACAGTGGATAAAGGACCACCAACTAGACGCTGGTTTGTGGGTCATTACACTCGGTGGTTTAGTTTTGGTCTCTGTTTTGTGGACTGTTGTCTGTGTTTGGACAAGTGGCCACCACCGCAGTGCCCTTTTGAGATGTTTGGGTTTGGCAGTTCGGGTTTGGACGTTTTGGTCACCGACTCCGGCCTGGTTGTTTTTACCAAGTGATAATGACTCACATTTTCGAGCTGTTTTGAGCTCAGTTTGCTTCTTACATCGGTCTATGCTATTTATGTTAATCCTTGTAGATTTTGTCGAAGCATGAATTCATTCCTCACTTGGTGCGAATATTCATTTAACTTCCTTATTACAAACTTTTTACTTAACATGTTTTATTTGACTAATCAGGTGTGGTTTTCAGCTTTTCTTATAGTCGGGTTTGGTAAACCCTTTCTCGCCTTTGTACTTTTACCTGATTAATTCTTTTGCCACTTGTATTTTCTTGTTGAGTTGTTCTTCTTCTAAATGCCTCAGGTTCAGAGCTGTAGCTGGTGGAGCGGCTGTATTGGGTGGTAGCTTTTGGACTTCAGTTGGTGCAGTAGTTTTCCTTACCGTCGTGAGGTAGTTTGTTGTTTCAGTTTTTAGTTCAGACTTGCATACTTTCGGTGGGTTCCTGTCAGGTTGTTGACGCCCACTGGTGGTTTCTTTTGGATTATTGAATACCTGGCTAGTTGTTAGTTTACCTTTTTGTGGTTGTTTTTACTTGCTCTCTGGGAAGGCTTTATGCTAGGTTGCATGTTAGATATTTTAAAGTATAAAGAGTTACTATTAATACTTCATACATACCATATTTGAAATCTAAATCACTATATTTAAACGAACGTAAAGCTACCTATTCTATTATTATAAATCTAGGGTCTTGCATACCATGAGTTATCCTCTGGGAATGTTTATACTCATATAGGACGTCTAACCTTGCCAATAAAGTATTTTCCGCAGCGTATAACTATCTTTTCTTGTTGATTAGATGAGCCACTGAGCTGAGAGATACAGCTAACATCTTAACTTAAATTGGATTTTCATTAAATAACTCATAGATCTTTTATAAAGGTGTTTAGTTTGAGTTTCGCCCGAGCGTCTGTAGTTATCCCCTGCTGACGTAGCATAGTGACGCGCATTTTTCCTTACTCTGATATATTGTTAAATGCGGGTTGTGACACTCTGCATCCCTAAAAATACACATCCACATAGTCATAAACAAGATATAAAAGTAAAAAAAAATAAGGAGAAGAGATATCCTTCATGTATGAAATGGCTTAACCACTTCCCTATCTAGCCCAAATGAACTCACATGACAAACAATTTGAATCTAACACATTTTAAGATGAAATCCACAAATAAATGAGTATTAACGAAGGAAAATCAAGCTAGAGAATGACCAAAAATACTGTCAGAAAATTGTTCAGCAAAACCCCCAGACTTGAATTATTGCTCGTCCCGAGCAATCCAACTATCTATCGGGATTGAGAACGATTAATTATAAATCAAAATTGAAATGGACTAGTGGGCTGAGAAGTCTCATGTCCATGGAGAATACAAAAAGGTTAGAAAACATTTCTAAGCATAAAATTAATTACACTAAATTTAGATTAACTGTCAAAAATCTGTATCTACTCCTAAACGAAAGAACAATCGATGACGATGGTCATAGCCTCGCCCAGTCGCACCTTCTCCATTACACTCGTCACCAACTAGCTCTACCTATCATTAAGGCTTAATTAGGATGAACTTTAAGGCTTAGGCTTAAGGCATGGTAAATCAAAGATAAATGTGAGGGCTAAACACACTTAAACAAAATATTTTAAGAACAAACGACATGACTACCAAGCGCAGAGATTGGGTGAGTGATACCCCTAGACTTAGACTTTCGTGTATGGGGTCACTCACCACTTGCCTAAAACCACAATGAATACCTTTCAATATTTCATTTTTTTATTATTATTATTTTTTTCTTTTTCTTTTTCTCTCTTCTTTTCTTTATTGCTAATTTTTTCCTTTCTTTTATTTCAACACGCACACCCAAGTAACTATTTTTTAAGCATTCCACAACAATATCAAACAATTCCCAATTTCAAAAATCATGAAAAATTAAAATTTAAGCACAAAATTTTAAATGTGCAATTGGGTTTAGAATTTTAGCTTTGGTGATATTTTAGTGGGGGTGAATCAATAAAAAGGATAGTAGGCACAAATTGGATTAGCAAAGGTAGTGAATATAAGTTAGGGCACATAGACTCAAACTATCCAAGTGAAGGCTTAAATCATATAGGTAGTGTTAATTTCTATTATATGTACATGCTTCGAAGATCGCAAGGGGCAAGTTCTAGACACCAAGAAAGGACACTCCATCATTGTGAACCTAGAATATAATGCTAACAAAGCTACAACTAGCTCATACCCTACCTTCGGACTCGATCACGTTCTAATGAGCAGTGGATATACACCAACGACATTTAAAACAAATTCATTGTATTTAAAATATATAGAAAAATTAACTCTAAATTTATTTCTATCTGAGAATATGAGCACTGCATGAGTTTACGGTTCACTAACCAAATTCAGATTTTGATTATAAATCAAACTATCCTACCATCTTAAAGATATTGAAAAATGCGAGAATAACACAAATTAAAGTTATAGCGTAGTGGTCGCGGCATGATATGTGGATGAACTTTAAGCACATTTTTTTATAAAGGAAACAGAGCTAACAACATGCGAAATGAGAAAACTACCCCCCCCCCCCCCCTCCGACTTAAATCTAGCATTGTACTCATTGCTACAAAATATGCAAAACATGAGTATGGTTCAAGAAAAATAAATTGGGATAGAAATTCGTTACATATGCCCAAGAAAGGGCCATGCCAAAATCCTCTGGATTTGAATGTTGCTTTTAATGAATTTGCCCTCAGACCCACTCGGCTAACAAAAGAAACGACTGACGGCTTCCTGCTGGGGTTAGACAAAACAACACAACAAAAATATGTAGAATATTAATAATAAAACCAAAAAACACTGATAACATGAGGTGCCTCCCAAAAGTGCTTTATTTACGATCCTTGAGCCGGACCAAATACCTCTATTAAGCATTGTTTATAAAGTCTAAGAAAAAGGTGCAGAAAAAGAGTTCCCAAAAGAGAATTACTACTCCTCCTAACTAGCTCAACAAATACAAACTTGGAAGCGATCAGCTAACTGCTGATTTGTGGTACATCTCAGCTTGGATGGATAGGGATCACGCAGTGTCGGTGCATATGAGAAAGTTTCCCGCCCAACTTTGCACCAAAAACAAATTGCATTGCAGCCTTGCGGTCTACACGCTCGTCACGAAATTTCTTTCTTAATTCCACCTACGATGATCTCCACCCGGGGCTTCCTCCACACATAAGAGACTCAAACTAGAAGCAACAGGGGCAACACCTTGCTCCACTTGACTGGAAGAGACAAGGACTGCCAAATGCACTTTCTTTAAGATTTTGGTTCAGTGCCACGCATGCTCTAGCCACCTCACCAACAAATGCAATCCTCTCTACACATCACCATCCTCTATGGAAGCCAACTCTTCAGTCTATATGATCAACACTCCTTCATCATCATTCCTGATCTACATTTCCTCACCATCAGATACTACCTCCTTATCAGTTACCATTTCATTCTCAGTATTTCTTGTTAAACTTATCAACATCTCTTAAAGAAATAATATTATGGGAAGAGCCCATGTCAACTAACACTTGCGTTGGGATACTATTTAACTTACATTCGACAACGATACCTCCGCCAAAATTTGGAGCTAGGTCTGAGGAACCTCGTTCATGATCATGTGGGTTATTTTTGGATTGCCTTGAGAGCATACCGGGCATTCTCTCAGTTATAAGATTGGACAGCTAGGAGATCTGGGTCTCAAGGCTCTTTACCATGACATTTTGATTTGCAATGAAGGACATCGTGTGGTCAATGTGTTGATCTAAATTGTCCTCCCACGGTGCCCTGTCCTCAGATTTGCCTTGATTATATGGGGGCGATGTAAATGACTGTGGGGGTCGGCTTTCACTCACTTGCCCTCCCTGTGTTTGTCATGGGCCATTTCTCCAGCTAAAGTTTTGGTGATTCCTCCGCCCAGGACTATAAGAATTGGAGAATGGGGGGCTCTCTACCGATTGCCTAGATAATTCACCTCCTCAAAGGTGTTGGCAATGGAGGAATCAATAAGAGAACTCCTCAGTTGGCACTCAAATGAGCGGTGTCCGTTGGCATCACAGCTTTGACAAGCCACAACAATCACAAGGGTGGCACCGAGTTCACTCTTCCCCGTCAAACTTAATTCTATTATTTTCTTAGACATCACCCCCAGTTGGGCGGATATTGCAGTGTAAGGATCTACCTGATGTAATCCCACCACTACCTTCCTAGGGTCCCTCTTCCATCACCCCACTATGCATTCTGCTGGGCAAGGGTTTTTAATATGGACCACATCTCATCCAGGGTTTTCCCCATCATAGAGCATCCCACGGCGGAATCAACATTTGCACGAATGCTGGAATCAAGAGCCCCATAAAAAATATCAATGAGTGCATAGAGGGTCACATCATGCCGAGGGCATCGCCTTAAAAGCTCATCGAATCTTTCCCAAGCTTCGACAAGGTATTATTGATCTCGCTGCTTGAAGGTGTGAATTTCAGTTTGCGCTGCCAAAATCTTGGCGACGTGGAAGAACTTAGTAATAAACGCTTTAACTAGATCATTCCACAGAGTGATACATCCAGGAGGGATGGAAAAAGATCCAAGCTTTGGCTTTATCCCTCAGTGTAAAGGGAAAAAGCTTTAGCCGCATCGTATCATCTGTCATCCCATGAATCCTGAGAGTTGCAGATCTCAAGAAAATTGAAAATATGCTGATGCGGGTCCTCAAAAAGGAGAACGCTAAATTGGACAGGGTTTCTAAGTATGTTCGGAATAGACAGCCGAATCTCAAACTGAGTTGGTGATGGTCGGGCTCAATGGAGTATACACACTCCCCAAAGTAGGGGTCGCACACTCAAACACGTGGTTGCACCACTTCCTCCTCTACATAATTATTAGGATTCATGTTTACATTCCCAGGGGCTTGCTGGTTGGGGTTGCAGTGATCCATGACATGAGCTTGCTCTCGTCTCAGAGTTTGCATTGTTCGCTCAATTTCAGGGTCAAACGGAACTAACACACCCTTTCTCCAGTCTAGAACAACACACAAAAAGCAAGCAAGAAAACAGTGAGAAATCAAATACGAGAAAAAAAATGCAAAATATAAATAAAATATTATTTGTCTTGAATCTCTTTGAGGAAAATCACACGTGTCGTGCTCCCAGGCAATGACTCCAAAAATTTGATCGTTTGGATGTAGACGGTAAGGGCAAGTGCACACACTAATGTCGTCATGTAATAATAAAATGATCAGTGATCCTCAAGTATCGATCTCATGTGGAGAACGGAAAGGTGGATTTTACTTTTAAGAGAAACTTGAGATTGAAGCTTCTAAAATCAGAGCTTTGGGGGGGGGGTTGATTAATGACTATATGCATGCAAATAAAACTAACTATGTGGGTCGCCTTCACCGCTTAGCACCTCCGCGGGTCGCCGACCTCCGTATACTCTTTTGCGGGTCACCGACCTCTGCTTTGCACAACGTTTGTATCAATTAAGACGACAGAGCCGCACAACGTAATCACAACAGATCAAGAATGAACTATGAAGAAATCACAAACCAGGCACTAGGCCTCCCAAGCCACTCCAAAGGAAAGAAAAGTACAAGACATGCTTTTAAGAACAAGATAATAATTGTCTAGACACATTAATTCCACCACCATCAATAACATAGCAGAAAACCACAACAACCCAAACCAATATGCAGGAGAAAAGAAAGGAGATACAAGCAATGCTTGAGACTCTTCCGTAGAGGAGAGGTTAACTTCAGATAGTTACTTCGTGAATGCCTCACTCATCGGATGTCGTCTGGGTAGAGGAACCTCTGTCACAAGCTCTCAATGAACCCATCTTCTTAAGGGGTTGTGTAACGCCTCCATTCATCATATGGAATATAACGGTGGGTCCGGCCGGGGCCCCACGCCATATTTCACAGACAAACAACGGAATTACATATGAATATCAAAATCACGTTCTACTCGCATCCTAACGCAGAGCATTCTAGCAAAAGCATTTTAAGTTGTATGAACTCATCACAGTGAATGTTCACTAAATATATAAACCATACATTTATATATCACCAGGAATGTATACAAATACACACGCTCATGGCCTTAAGGCCTTACAGGTTACTCTTTACAAATACACAGCTTCATACATCGGTACGCAGGCCGGCCACACATGAAATCCAAGAATTCTTCGCACGGCCTTCAAGGGCCTTTAAGCAGCAAGGGTTTCATTCCGCTCAATTCAATTCAACCTGTCAGCACCTGTAATTAGACATCCACCCCAAGAGCTGTAAACAAAGCAACGAACAGCATTAGCTGACCAATTATAACGACCCTACCCCTTACCCGGGGCACTGGTTCCTTCCCTGTATGCATTGCCAGAACATCTATCTAGCACAACAAGTATCACAGCAGTTAGACATCCACCCCAAGAGCGGTAAACAAAGCAACTATCAGCATTAGCTGACCAATTATAACGACCCTACCCCTTACCCGGTACAGTGGTTCCTTCCCTGTATGCATTGCCATAACATCTAACTAGCACAACAAGTATCACAATAATATCACAAACGCCGGCCTCCGCCAGACGCTCTGTGCACTCAGGGCACCTTACGGTGGCCCGGACTCCTTAGCACCACCATCGAGCAGAGGTTTTTAACATGTTGGTTGGCCGGTCCTAGTCCACCAACACGCATGCTGGCGACATTCCGCCCATCCCACTCAGAGGTGCTAACCTCACGGCAAACTTGAGCATTTAGATCGACCCACCACTGTGGTGCAGCAAGCCGGGTCTGCCCCGTGTCCTCCCAAGCATTGCCACCAATCGATCTCCCGAATAACCAGGTGTAGGTCAGCCTTTTCCCGTTGCTCAATTCGTCAGTAGTGCACCACATGACGCGGGTCGGCTTTCCCTCCTGATCAGTCGCAGCTTTCCGCTCTCTCAGAGCAAATAACGCTCACAGTGCGCACACCATAAGGAGCTTACGCAAAGCATCCAAGATTAGCAAACAGCTCACGTAGAGCTCACAACAAAAGGAGCTTACATTCACAATTCACGCGTATCCATACAATACACGGAGTCTTCTCCGGTTTACACATAACCATCACCAATCCATACTAAGCATCCGGATGTGCTCTAGATGCAGACTCAACTTGGAATCGCTTACGCTGTCCACCGCTTGGTGGAGGATTCCATGCACATGCATAAAGAAAGGACTTCGCTTGTCCAAGAAGGAGATCGTTACCCTTGACGATCGCTTTGGAGCCATGATCTAGCTGGATAGAAATCACCGACACGGCTTTGCCTCCACGAATCCGCACTCGACTCACGATTCAGCACGCTGAAGCTTCTCCGGCAGCAAGATTCTTCTCCTTCTTCCTTCCTTGCTCTCCTCTCTCCCTAGCCCTTTAGAAAGAGAATGGTTAAAGAAGAATGAAAATTATCTTCTTACTCTCAGCCTTATAATCAGCAGGGAAGGGCACGGACCTTTGGATCCAAGATGAAGGAAATGAACGGCCACGATTTGCCCTCAAATCTGTATTTTTGGGCTGACACGGCCTGTGACACGCCCGTGTCACAGGCCGTGTACCTTAAGTGGCACGCAATCGACTTATCCAGAATAGTACACGGTCATGTGACACCCGTGTCACATGACTGACACACCCGTGTCACTTAGTACACGCCCGTGCCTAATGACAGTGTACCTCAGGCAGTACACCATCAACTCAACTTAACTTGCTGCTTGACGATCGTCGAGCGCAGTTCGTCGACCAGAGGGGGACACGCCCTCTGACAGACCCGTATCGCAGGGCGTGTTCCCTCTCGAGAACTTCTCGAGTGCATTTCACCGAGCACTCGAGAGGCTGCTCAACCCGAGCACGACACGCCCTGGGACACTCCCGTGTCCCAGACTGTGTCGCCAAAACTGAACCCAAATTGGGATTTAGGGTGTTACACTTTGCACCATCCACATCTCTTTCTTAGAATCTCTAGCTTGCGGCATGCGTAGGAACTCTTTTTCTTCTTTTTTGAGCTTTTGGATGGTATGCAGATCTTATGGGATGATCCTTAGCCATTGGAACCCTACAAATGTGAAAACGGCTGACTGGAACAGGAAAAACGCGGACTTCTTGCGATGGAAGATGGAGCGGTCTATTTATAGACGGAGCAGAAATTAGCCAGGCGCACAAATAGGCACACAACCAATGGTCGTGCGAGAAGGAATGCCACTACTCGTGCACGGGGGGGGGGGGGAGCCTGGACTGGCTGGAAAAAATGAGATTTTGGGAGGAAATGACTTTGCCTTGCACGACCAATGGTCATGTGATTCATACTCGTGCATATCAATAGGTCGCTCAGGTCGAAATTCTCAATAAGCCGTGCACAATTAATGGTCGTGCGCAGAGAAGGGGCGATGGTTGTGCGAGAAGAAATCCACACGAGGACTGGCCTCACTCAAATATCATTATGATGCGCAATGACCGCGCACAACCAGTGGTCATGCGTAGAGGGAGTCAGTGGTCACGCAAAAAGAAAAACACACAATTACTAGCCTTTTCAATAAAATAAAGCTGAGACGTGCAGGAAAAATCCACAATATTGGTACCTACAGGCAAAACACCCAGCATCCCCAAAAATGCACATCCACGCAGTTATAAACAAGATATAAAGTACAAAAAAGAAATAAGAATGAGATGAGGTCACTTTCATGCATGAAATGGCTTAACTACTACCCTATCTAGCCTAAATGCACTCACATGACCAACAATTTGAATCTAACAAATTTAAGATGAAATCCAAAAATAGACGAGCGATAAGAAAAGAAAATCAAGCTAGAAAATGACCAAAAGTACTATGAGAAAATCGTTCATCAATCGCCGAATATCAGGGTCATATGGCTTGCTTCTACAACTGGAGGGTGAAGCCAAGACCCATCAGTATCGAGGACCTTGTCCACTGATACCTCGAAGCAGCAGGGAAGGGCCCTCAGAATGATAAACTCTCTCCAACTTGGGAAGAGCCTTTTATCGTTATCGTGGTAGTAAAACCCGGGACCTATAAGTTAAGGGATTTAGATGAAAAGACACTCCACTGGACTTTGAATTTGCAAAACCTGTGCATATTATACTAATAATCGAGGACAAGTTGCACGGCTAGACCTGCCCACTCATGTATCTTTTTTTCAATATCAATTCACTAAACTTTGGTTTAGTCTAGCACAATGGCCACTAAGAAGCTCAGGACCCCCCTCTCACGCGAGATCAGGGAAAGCGGTTCTGCACCTCTGAGGCGAGATCGACGAAAACCCTTCTACACCTCTCAAGCGAGATTGGCGAAAGCACTTCTAAACCTCTCAGGAGAGAACGAAAAAAGCTGTTCTGCACCACTTATGCAAGATCGATGAAAGCCCTTGTGCACCTCTCATACAAGATTGACAGGAGCCCTTCTGCACCTCTCAGGCATGATCGGTGAAAGCTGTTCTGCGGCTCTCAGGCGAGATCGACAAACGCCATTTTGCGCCTCTCAGGCGAGATCGAAGAAAGTCTTTCTACACCTCTCAAGCGAGATCAATGAAAGCCGTTCTGCACCTCTTAGACGAGATCGGCGAAAGTCTTTCTGCACCTCTTAGGCGAGATGGACAAAGGTCCCTCTACACCTTCACCCGGACGGACCCCGGTCCTCTTGAGGCGCGAATGAACAAATGTTCTTCGCCACTTCCACCTAGATGGACCTGAATCCTCCTGAGTTGTGAATGAAAAAAGGTTCTTCGCCACCTCCACCCGGACGGACCCCGATCCTCCTAAGGCGTGAATGAACAAAGGTTCAACGCCACCTCCACCCACACAAACCCGGGTCCTCCTAAGACGTGAACAAACAAAGGTTTTTCATCACCTCCACCCCAACAGACCCCAGTCCTCCTGAGGCGTGAACAAACAAAGGTTCTTGGTCACCTCCATCCCAACAAACCCCGGTCCTCCTGAGACGTGAAAAAATAAAGGTTCTTCGTCACCTCCACCCCAACAGACCACGGTTCCCCTGAGGCGTGAACAAACAAAGGTTCTTCGTCACCTCCACCCCAACAGACCCCGATCCTCCTGAGTCGTTAACAAACAAAGGTTCTTCGTCACCTCCACCCCCAACAGACCCCGGTCCTCCTAAGGCGTGAACAAACAAAGGTTCTTCATCACCTCCACCCCAACGGATCCCGGTCCTCCTGAGAAGCGAATGAACAAAAGTTCTTCTCCACCTCCACATGTACGAACTCTGGTTCTCCAGAGGCGCGAACGAACAAAGGTTCTCCGCCACCTCCAATAAAGTAAATCTCCAAGCCCTTCCACAACGTCGGGACAAGGGGGAAGAATGACCCTCCACTTCTAAGAATCTGCCACCGGCACTAGCACCCCGTGTCAAACAAGCTAACGTACAACGTCATTCTTGCACATTCATACAAAGGGAAATGTGAAAAGCAACGTGCTTCTACACCAGTACAGTACGCAAGGTGCAAAACAAATAGACATTCTCGCAACGCGTCGCAAAACAAAAAGTGTCCTATGGCGCACGCTTGGTGAAACCGTCCAAAGTCCACGACCTCGAGGCAAGAAGGTTAAAGTCCAAAAAATTTTGAGCTCGTTGTTTCGAAGATGACGACCCACGAAAATTTGGTGGCATTTGATAGGTTCCCCATGAAATTTCTAAGTAAAAGCGAGAAAAATATCGACCAAGGGCACAAAAGTAAGCCAACACGACCAAACGAGCTGTGCGCTCCAAGCTGGGGACCACCTCAAAGGCCCGAGAACACCCCAAAAGGGGAGCCAAACCAAGCATGTCACCCACGTACGCCGCACCCTGGCGGGCGTCGCACGCCCAGGCGCACTGCGCGCCCAAGAGGGTGCTTGCGGGTAGCGTGCTTTAGCGGGTGTGCGCACGCAGTGCACCCTGGTGAGCGCGCTTGCGGAGCGCACCCAGGCGGGCGTGCTCACACATCACTCCCAGGTGGGTGTGCTTGCGCATCGCTCCCGGGCAAGCACGCTCCATTGCGCTTGCGGTACCGCGCGCACCCCCTTATGTGCGCACCTCCCTAGCTTGTGTTCCTGCGGCCGCGGACGCCAGCTGCCTCTGCCACCTCTGGCCGCCGCTAGGCAACCTACTCAAGCCGCTCGAATCGCCTGGTGGGCCCTTTTTTCCTTTCACTAATATTGGTGATCTAGATGACCAGAACAGAGTGATGTCATTTTTAGCACAAATTCCGCCCTGACGCAATTACAAGCATATCCTTCCAGAAAACTATAAATATGCATTCATACCCTTATTTGAAGACAAGCAACTCCAGAGATTAGGAAGAGCTTTGAGGTTTTATGGGGAGAACGTGAGACTTAGATTGTTTCTCCGCTCGGAACTCGCTCTGCTCCCTCTCTAGTGTGGAGAATCTCGAGGCTTCCAAGGCACAACATTCTTCTCCACAGAAGTGCTCTCATCAAGGCTTCGACTCACTAGAAGCTCTTCCATCGAGAATTCGAGCACTTGGCGATTTTCCCTACTGGAGCGCTCTCATCCAAGCTCCAAGGACTTAATTTCTTTTCCACTGTTTTCATACTTTATATTTGTAATAGATAGGTGATCTGTCACACTCCGAGAAATTATATTAACTCTTGTAAACCCCAACGAAATGATGGATTTTGCCCCGACACATATCATGCTACTTGGTTTTTCACCTTTTTCGGATTTTCCACGTCAAAAAAACATTGTCATTTGCTATTATTTTCTTTTATTGTTTGCAAGTCCGATCCAATTCTGAGTTAAAACGGTCCGATTTTTCGGATCGGAGAAAAACTGGAAGATCGACAACAATTCTAGATTTTCTATTTTTTAGTACAAAGACAGACGAATGAACCTTTTAGATTAACATAACTTTTTTTCTTATTTAATTCTAACAAAAGCTTCATTTAATTAATCCTAATAAAGGAGTGTCGATCTCTACAATTGTTCACTAGGGCTCCATTTGGGGAGAATTATTTTCACTGGTCAAGCGGTTACGACCGCATGAACCAGATCTTAATTAAGGTCCGGTTCATGCGGTCGCAACCGCTTGACCGATGAAAATAAGTCCTCCCAAATGAAATCTAGATCTGAACCAAAAATCACTAGGAAGATGAAGAGGGACAACATTTTCTATCATGGGAGAGGAGAGAGGCGCCCAACTATTTTTCACCCTTGTTTATTTTGTCAAATTAAGAAAATTGTCAATTGACATGAAATAGATTTGGTTTTAATAAGACAAACCAATTAGTAGTAACACAATGAACCAATTAATCTCATAACTCCCAAATTAAATAATAATATGTAAATCATAAATTAAACATGATATCATATTTGCCAAAACTTATGCTAAATCTCGTGACAAGGGCGAGATCGAGTTCATGATATAAAATTACGAGATAATCTCACCCATCTATCACATTCTTGGATCGTTCGTGCGAATGAATTAATGTGCGCACATGATAGTCTGAATAGATTCTAATTTTTACGTACGACTCTATTTGAACGTCTCGATGAATCGAGACCATAATTTTTTTTTCTAACAACATAGGCTACTTGACAAAATAATTATGTCATTATCTTCATACTACTCTTTTGAAAAGAGAGGTGTTGAAGTCAGGAAAAATCCTAACCTCAAATTCGGACCAAAGCCGCCTAAGGTTACCGGTTCAGAGGTCAGATCAGAAGACTAGGGTGACTAGGACAGAGAACCAAGTCAAACAGGACCCCAGATGTTGCGGCAAGAAGGTCTCATCATGTACCCGGATGCTCAAAAGGAGCAGTCACTTCTCAACCAAAGATGGCTGAACTGAGTACGAGGGAGATTAGCTGATGACAAAGTCGCAAGATCGCGACTTGATCTCTAAGGAAAGGGAATCCAAAGACTCGGCTAGTATCTCAAAAGTGAAGCTCGCAAGTATCTTGCATATGATTTTCAGTGCCTCGCCTCGTACCCCTGGGGTCCTATTTATAAGCAAATCCAAGGATGGGGGGGAGGGGGGGTCATATTTATACCCCACCCCCTGGCGACTAGGAGACTTCTAGAGGAACTCGCATGGGCTGGGCGAGTATCTCGCCTAGTCGCCTACCTGGCGAGTATGCGAGGGGAGCTCGCCTATACTCGCTCAGGCCTTCCACGATCTTGTATGCTGACTTTGACTCCTATCTTGACTTGTTGACCTTGACTTCTGCTGACCTTACTGTGGTAGAACCCACCCACGACGAATACGAGTTGTACACTATACCCGCTCTTTCTGAGCGACATAGGAGCTCGGAAAGAATCATCCAACACTTATTCGGCGAGCTGTTATGCTGAGTATCAAACTTGCTCGCAACTGATGACTGTCTGCCGATCTCTATAAATAGGGGGGCTTGGCTCTTCAAACGGGTCGCCAGAGCTCTCGTACAATGTCGGGTGCCGAGAAACTTCTTCAAGACAGCCTCGCCGCGCTAACTGGCATTCTCGGCATTGTTAAGCCCAAAAGTCCACACGACGAAGACGCCATAGCCGACTCCCCCCCCCCTCAAGAAGAAGAAGACCAAGAAACCCAAGAAGAAACCCGCCTCTCACGCGGTTGATTTGCTGCCACCTCCTTCACAAGTCGCGGCTTCCACCAGCAATCCTGCATGCTCTGCCAACACTCTAAGGTTGCTCAGCGATCTTGGCTTTGACGACATCCCCAATGTAGTCGCTCCTGACGCGAGCCTCCTCGGCTCGCCGGACATCCCGGAACTCGCCACCACTTTGGCGCTGCAGCAGGTCGAATTCGTCTCCCTGTCAGGTCGTAATGTTGCCGAGATACTCTTTTCTACATGCCGGTCGTTGTTGAACTTCTCGCTGACTCTATTCCTATATTCGCAGATTCC
Organism: Platanthera guangdongensis; assembly: GCA_039583875.1. Classification (NCBI taxonomy): domain Eukaryota; kingdom Viridiplantae; phylum Streptophyta; class Magnoliopsida; order Asparagales; family Orchidaceae; genus Platanthera; species Platanthera guangdongensis. The sequence goes on along the minus strand of CM077162.1, from coordinate 40,046,567 downwards.
CCACCGGGGGGCGCTGACGTGGTTTTGAATGTCGCTCCGCTGAACTCCGCGCCGCTGCTCGCCCTCTCGGCCGAGAGACCAGTCAAGACTGCACACACGGTCCAGATCCATGTTGGCGCCAAGAGGGCACTTGAGGCCTCGGTTCTTGCGACGAGCAAGGAACCGTCACTGAAGGATCTTCCGCCAAAGGTGGCACCAACGAGCAAGGAGACGTCGTTGAAGGATCCTCTGCCAAAGGAGGTGGCGCCGGTGAGCAAGGACCTTCCGGCGAGTAAGGCCCCGCCTGCCCCTGCGCGAGATTTTGTACTGCCGGCGGCAAGTTCTGTGATGCCGCCGCCGCCTCCTCTGAACGTCGCTGACATCCTGGTGGTGACTGTATCTTTGCAGCCACCACCGCCTCTTATCGCGCCTCCACAAATCGCTACGATGCGACTTCCTCCGCCTCCTCCGCTGAAGACCCCGCCTCAGCCGGCGAGTTCGTCGCAGCCCCCGCCCCCTTCATTGTAGCCTGTGGTCGGGAAGCTGGTCAAGCCGCGGCCGAGCTACTTCCCGCCGAGAGTGGGAGATTCCGGCCATGGAGGTCGCGGGTCGGGCAAGGCAGCCGAGCACGCTGGTGGACCATCTTCTGACAGGTGAGATGCTCCAACTCGCGGCCCTTCTCCTCACCGATCGAGATCTCCTCGCTGTGGTAAGTGGAGTCACTGGTTCTGCATTTGGAGACTAAGTGTCCCATTCCTAATCTGGCGACTTTCTTATTCTGACAGATCGGTCGGCGACTCCAGGGGCGGCCTTCATCGATGTCATCGGGTTTTCGGGCAGCGAGTATCGCCACGCCGCTACTCTCGCCTACCTGGAGCTGGAGAGCACGTTTGACCAGCTGGCGATCTGCGAACCCCACCGGCGGATATCATCTCTAGAAGTGCGGGTGGCGAAGATTGAAGAGCTCCGGAGTACTCTGGAGAGCTATGAAGCTCGCTTCCATATGGTGAAGGAGAATGATCGCCAGCTAGCGATCAACAATCATCGCCTCCAGCTTGTCCTCGACGAGTTGGTCGGCATCCGCGTGAGTATGGGCTCCGTTGGACGGCTGACGAGGATGGAGGAGCAACTGCGACTTGGCGACGATGCGATGTCGCTGGCTACGGAGCATTATCGGCGGGCGCACGAGATGTGCTGGGCTGGGCGACATCCTCATCCTCCAGAGAGACCTCCTAGGACTTAGATTTTCTTTTCTTTTATTTGAAGCTCGCCTTGTGCGACTTGTTGTAATGAATAATCATTGGTTACTATAATAAGCGAGTTTGTATCACGAGCTTTATTCACTTCTTCTCTCTTCTTGTTGATGTTTTTACGATTTCTTGTTCTGCGCTTGCCGAGTTTATTATGCAGGTTCTGATCATCGCTGCGATATCCTTTCACTGTGCCGCGCGATATAGGTGTCGATATCCACTCGCTCGCCTAGAGGGAGACTTAGAACAATACTCGTCATGGCAGGGATATACCCCCCCCCCCTGCCTTCACTTATAAATAGAGGGGGTAGGTAGGACATAAGTACGTTTTTGCGGATTTCGATCCCTAGCTCGCGAGTATCTTTCTCTGCTCGCGCGCTTCAAACTCTCTTTCTTTCTCGCCTTACTTTTTTTCTCAGCTCGACAATCTCGCAGAAATGGTTGGAGACGATGTCAGTGCTCGCCGACAAGCCCATGCTGTAAACTTTGCCGACGCGGCTTTCAAAAAATCGATAACAACAGAGCGAGATTTGGAGAGCTTCAGGGAGAGACTTTTGCACGAAGGTTACTCGGCAAGGCTCCCTAGTCGCAGCAAGCGACTTAACACCTACATAGAGGGTGCGCTGGTCCTGCCTCTCAGCCACTTTGATGCCGGCCTGCGACTTCCCCTATGGCCGGAGTATTACGAGATCCTGCGATACTTCGGCATCATCCCCGCGCAGATCAACCCTAATGGTGTGACGATCATCATGGGGTTCCTCTGCTACTTGCGGGAGGATAGGGTCGCCTTCGACCTTTCCTTCTTCCGCAAGATCTTCGCCTTCGTCGCGACCGTCGAGGGGGTTGTATACTTCAGTAGCCACATCTGCACTTTGGTGGGGACGGCGAACAAGGTCCATCGCTGGAGCGAGCGGCTAGTCGTCATCCAAGGCGACTTCGCGGGCGTCCTGGGGAGGCCGCGTCAACCTGCCGATGTCGCCTTCCTTCTGCCAATATTGGAGGGCATCCGCGAGCAACTGGTCGAGTCATTCCGTGGTCGCCGGTTCGACGTGATCTTCTGGCGACTAAAATTCAATACTCTGCTGGAGATCCATCCCAACGAGGGTAAGTTTTGGGCGAGAATCATCTCTTGCATACTCGCCTCGCTAGGTGTAGCTTGATATTAATATTCGCTCGGCATTTTGCAGTGACGTGCGAGCTCCCGGAGAAGCCGCTCCATCCGGCGAAGGAAGTTGCGACGTCTCTTCATAAGCCCAACCCTCCGGCTAATGTCGGCGAGTAGAAGAGGCTCGCCAAGGGAAAGGGGAAGGCCAGGTCGTCGGGCCCCACGACCAAGAGGGAGAAGGCGTCACCTCCGCGACCTGATGACCGCAAATCGCCGCCAGATGCTCGGCTTCCTCACTTCCACCCCAACTTCAACTTGGGGCTGGGGGAGGTGGACGCCTATGGTCGCCCGCTGGTGACTTGGTCGGAGGATGAACACTTGGTGACGCTGAGCACCAACCTCCCCTCCTGGTCGGCGGACTGGGAGGACAAGGGGGAGGCCTTCGCTGTCCTCCACGCATTGTACGTGTGAGGTAATGCCGAGTCGATGCTAGACCTTAGCGCGGAGGATCTCGCCCAGCAGGCATCATGCTCGCTTGCGTGAGCTGTCGAGCTGAGCCATTACTCGGTGAGAAAACTGCTGGAGACGACTAAGGCCCTGCAAGTCGTCTCCAAGAAGGCGATCGATCTCAGCATGGAGTCTGTCCGCTGGAGGGATTATGAGGTAAGTCGCTTCCTGCGCGCGACCTTGCTGGTGTTAGACTTGGATTCATTTTGCCGAGATTGAGGCCGCCAAGAAGCTCTCTGAGTGCAAGGCGAAACTCGCCAAGTCTCAGGTGGAGTTGGAGGCGGCCCAAGTCCTCACCGCCGAGATGGAGAGTCGCCTAACTGCCTTAGAGGGCCGCGCGAGTTCTTCAGCTCCTCAGCCAGAAGCGTCGCGACCGGAGGGCAATCCTCACTACGCGATCAAGAGATCTCGTGTTCTCTAGGAGGAGAGGTCGTTTGTCCGCCGCGAGATAGCGCGCGCGGCAGGGAATGTCATGCTTGCGAGGCTAAGGCTCAACGACCAGCTCATCGTGGGGGATAAGGAGATAACTGTCGACGAGCTTCACCCTGAACTGCTCGCTGATGAATCAACCTTGCCATATCGCCTGCCTTCTCCGTCATCGGGCTCCAGCAGCAGCGGCAGTGGTAGCAGCAGCAGTGGCAGCAGTAACAGTAGCGAGGAAGAGAGCGAGGATGACGGTGAGGAATAGGAGGATGCTAATATTGGAGATGAGGAATATCAGCCTGATACTGGCACGATGAGTTCTAGTTGCTCGCCGATATTTGTCATACTCGCATATAGCAGTTAGCGAAATTTTTGTAGTAGCCGACTTTTGTAACTTGTAAAATTTATGAAATATATATTTATACAAGTTTGAATTACCATTGTCGTTCTCTGCTTTCATGTATGTATGCTGATGATACTCGCTAGGCTCATAGGTTCGGGGAGGATGAGTGCTCGTGATGCTTTACCCACACGTTAGCATCGTTTATAGTCGCATAGTTACTCGTCTCCCAATACTCGTCTGCGTCTTGTACATATACTCGCCGCAGTATACTCGCTCGCTTGTCATGGTCGTCATAGCATACTCTCCCATACATACTCGCATATTCGCTGAGATCTGCCCTCACTTGCACAGTTTATTTATTTTTCCAAAGTTAATTCTGACTGGCTCGAAGACCAGAGCCGACATCCTATGAGGAGCTGAGCTTGGCTGGTGGTTGGGAGTAGTCTACACCCAGCAGGAGCCAAGCTCAAGTGGTGGTGGGAATCGATCGACTCAGGGAGGCAAGTAGTCGGTCTGCAGGAGAGGAGCTCGTACAGAGATTTCAGACTACGGCATCACTCCAACGAGGAACTTGATCTCACTCGAGGAGGTCCTTGGCCAATATGCAACACGTGTAGGGACTTGGACTTACGGCGACACTATCACTCGAGGACTTCGAATGTTGGAGTCGACAGCTCTCAGGAGCCCTGCTCAACTAGAGTGGTGTAGGTCGACTCGGGGAGTCAAGTAGTCGGTCTGCAGGAGAGGAGCTTGTACAGAGATCTCGGACTACGGCATCACTCCAACGAGGAACTTGATCTCACTCGAGGAGATCCTTGGCCAATATGCAGCTCGTGCATGGACTTGGACTTACGGCAACACTACCACTCGAGGACTTCGAATGTTGGAGTCTACAGCTCTCAGGAGCTCTGCTCAACTAGAGTGGTGTAGGTTGACTCGTGGAGGCAAGTAGTCGGTCTGCAGGAGAGGAGCTCATACAGAGATCTTGGACTACGACATCACTGCAACGAGGAACTTGATCTCACTCGAGGAGGTCCTTGGCCAATATGCAGCTCGTGCAGGGACTTGGACTTACGGCGACACTACCACTCGAGGACTTCAAATGTTGGAGTCGACAGCTCTTAGGAGCCCTGCTCAACTAGAGTGGTGTAGGTCGACTCGGGAAGGCAAGTAGTCGGTCTGCAGGAGAGGAGCTCGTACAGAGATCTCAGACTACGACATCACTCCAACGAGGAACTTAATCTCACTTGAGGAGGTCCTTAGCCAATATGCAGCTCGTGCAGGGACTTGGAATTACGACGACACTACCACTCGAGGACTTGAAATATTGTCGAAGTCATTTTTCTGCTGCTTTAAGAGATTGACAAAGAATCAAGTGCATCAATATCTTCGAGGACGAAGGAATTATAAAGAGAACGATGATCTCGCTGCCGTCGAGTTGGGAGGTTGGCGTCCAACCCTATTCCTGATAGTTCCTCCAGTCGGAGGAGAGATGCAATCGGGGGTAGCTAGGCCGACATGCAAGGGGGGAGCTGATCTCGGCCGTCAATGCAGGGGTCCAGCCTTACAAGGACGCTTGCATCCCGAGGCATCGTCCCATCGTTCGCACTGGGCTATTTAGGAGGAACAGGTCGAAGGCACGTTTCCCAATCCAACTGTTGAAGTCCAAACCTATTCCTGCTAGTTCCTCTAGTCGGAGGAGAGATGCAATCGGTGTAGCTAGGCCGACATGCAAGGGGGGAGCTGATCTCGGCCGTCTTACAAGGGCACTTATATCCCGAGGCATCGTCTCATCGTCCGCACTGGGCTATCTACGAGGAACGGGTCGACGACCGGTTTCTCGGAATGATCTCGGAGCAGAACCTTAAGGACTCAGAAATCTTGAGATGAAAAAGCATAAAGAGAAGACAAGCAGTTGCAACTATCTGTATTTATGTATGAAAACATGTACAAATAAAATACATCTGTAACCGCTAGGGATAGAACCTTTTCCGGTCATCCCCGCTCCAAGTACCTCCCAGCTGCTCTCCAACATGATCTTGGAGATAATAGCCTCTGGTGGCCAAGGCTTCTTGGACGATGAAGGGACCTTCCCAATTAGGATGTAGCTTTCTAACTATTGCTCCCCTTCCTGCGGCGTCCACCTTCTTCATGACCAGATCCCCAGCGAGGAAATGTTTTAGGTAGACATTCTTGTCGAAGTACTTTGTTATACTCCGCTTAATCTCCTCTTGGCGGATGGATGCCAAGTCATGGAGCTCTTCAACGAAATCCAGCGAGAGCCTTTGAGCATCTTCATTCTCCAAGCATCATTCTTCGCTGTCGTCTCCAGCTGCTATGACTCTCGGGCTCCGAAACTCAAACTCCACTGGGATGAGTGCCTCAGACACGTGGGACAACTTGAAGGGAGTTTCCCCCATGGCTGAGTTTTGAGTTGTTCTCAGAGCCCAAAGGACTGAGGGGAGCTGCTCTGCCCAATTGCCTTTCAAGTTTGTGACTTTCTTCTTCGGGAGGTTGATGATCAACTTGTTGGCGGCTTCCACTTGTCTGTTGCTACGAGGATGATGCACAGAGGCGAATCGAAGATCCGTCCCGAGCTGCTTGCAGAAGTCCTCTAACTCCAAGATAGCGAACTGTGGCCCATTGTCGGTGACGATGGCGAGAGGAATCCCGAACCTACATGCAATCTCTCCCCAAATAAAATTCTTTACAATTTGCGACGTGGTCTTGGCCAGAGCTTTTGCCTCGAACCATTTGCAGAAAAAATCGATCATGACAAGGACGAACTTCCTCTGTCCACTATCCTGAGGAAAAGGGTCGATCAAGTCCATCCCCTAGATGTCAAAGGGCCATAGAGCAGTGTGTAACACCACATATCCGTCGCATAGCATATAGCAGTAGGTCCGGCCGGGGCCCGACGCCATATACCACAGACAGACCAGACGGTTATTCAATTGAAAACATCCAACTAATAACTAACGTCCTACACAGAGTCATTCTAGCGGAAGTAATTATTAAAGGTTGCAAATTAAAGAACCCAGCCACAAGCATGAATGTCCACTACTCAAAACAATATGAATGAAGTACAATACACAAGTATCATGGCCTTATGGCCTTACAACTGTTTACTCAAATAACATGTTTTCCAAACCTCGACACGCAAGCCGGTCACACATGAATAAAACAAGTAAACACTCAATTTAGGCCTTCGAGGGCCGGCTCAGCAACTTGGGCTTTAGCCCGCTATTTACCGCTCGGCTCCGCAGCACCTGCAAGCAACAATCCACCGCAACGGTGGCAAACAAAAGCAACGGTCAGCTATGCTCACCAAATTATAACGATCCCGCCCCCATATTCGGGGCGACGATGCTCTTTCCCTGCACATTGTTAGCATAACCAAGCAGAATAGTTAATAAACACTTCATCATAGGTGTGGGCACGCACGACCACACACCCGTGCACTTAGGGCACATTCTCGGTGAACACGGTCAAAGTCCGCTGACTCACCACCGCCCCTTGGATGGCAATATCTCGTGAGCACTTGGTCTTTCTGGCCACTGCCTAAGACCCTCCATCTATGCAAATGTCAAGTATCACGTACTTTTGGTCTCTCTAACCGAACCACATAGATCGGGTACGGTTACGCCTAACCCGTTGCTCACACCGCAACGTCAATTTAAGTCATCTGCGCGGGTCAAGCTTCCCCGAGTCCCGTTCCCAACACACAACACATAACCCAGTTATGTTCAGGTTCGCTCCCAGGCCACCATGTTAGCAGAATCACGTATCTGCCCAGTTTTCTGGGTGCACCTTGGAGGTAATCCCCAAGGCTCTTTGTTGCAATCTACCACGTAGAAAACCCGTAAAACAAACATTCGCGCGGAGTCTTCTCCGACCATTCATGCAATGCAACATCACCGATCCAGACCAACTTGTCTGGGTAGGCTTCACACATCATGCCTATATCCGTTCTCGATTACGGACTCTACATGTACACAACGGGGACTATTCATGTCTACCCGAAGGAACGCCTCAACTCACCGCAAACTCGCGAGAGCGGACTTCCTATGTAAAGGAAAAGAGAACTTCACATGTCCTAGGATGAGAATCGTTACCCTAGCATTTTTTCTTGGCGTCATGGAAATGTATGCGGATGAAAAGCACTGCAATCTCCTTACCTCCGTAGATCCGAAATCAGCTCGCGATTTGGAGCCCTGAAGCTCCGCCGGTGACCGGATCTAGCCTCCTTCTTCTTCCTTGCTCTCCCCTCTCTCTAGATCTTTAGAAAGAGAATGGTAGGTTGAAATGAAGGATTTCCAACTTTATTCCCGGGTATATCTCACCAGGAACAATCCCCAGCCGTCAGATCCCAAAATAATGAAACGAACGGCCAAGATTCGGAGCTGAATTGCAAAATCTGGGCCGAACACGGCCTGTGACACGCCCGTGTCCAGGGCCGTGTTCCCCATTCGCCGTCGAAACCGACGCGTCCCGAAAGAACACGGGCAACCAACACGCCCGTGTTTGACCTGACACGCCCGTGTCTTCCTGTAACACCCCCTATCCGTCGTATAGCATATAGCAGTAGGTTCGGCCGGGGCCCGACGCCATATACCACAAACAGACCGGGTGGTTACTTATGGAAACCATCCAACCAATCTCAACGTCCTACACAGAGCATTCTAGCGGAAGCAGTTTATAAATGTTGTAAACAAAGAACCCAGCATACAAGCACGAATGTCCACTAATACAGAATAGGAATGTTATACAAAAATACCCAAAACAAGCCTTAAGGCCTTACAAAATGTTTCACTTGAATATTACATGTTTTACAAACCACGGCACGCAGGCCGGTCATACATGAATAAAACAGTAAACACTTCCATTTGGGCCTTCGAGGGCCGGCTTCGCAAAAAGGGCTTTAGCCCGCTATTGACTGCTTGGTCCAGCTGCACCTGCAAGCAACAAACCACCGCACGGTGGCAAAACAAGGCAACGGTCAGCAATGCTGACCAAATTATAACGATCCCGCCCCCAACTCGGGGCGGCGATGCTCCTTCCCTGCATTTCATTAGCATAAGCGAGCAATTATAACAATAGCCATTTCATCACAGACGTTGGCTCGCGCGGCCACACGCCCCGTGCACTCAGGGCACATTCTCGGTGAACCGGTCGATGTTACGTCAATTAAAGCCATTAACATTCCGGACTCACCACCGCCACTTAGACGGCCAAACCTATGAGCAATTTGTCTTCCCGGCATGGGTCACGTCAATTTAAGCCATTGACCGCCGAAGACTCCCATCTATGCCAACGGCAAGTGCCATGTAACCTTAGGTCTCTTTAACCCGAACGACATAGATATGGGTACGGTTCCATCTAACCCGTGCTCACGTCGCAACGACAATTTAAGCCATTTGCGCAGGTCAAACTTCTCCCGAGTCCCATTTCCATCACAAGTCACATAACCCAGTTATGTTCAAGTTGGCTCTCAGGCCACCAAGTTGGCAAGATCTCGTATCCGCCCAGTTTTCCGGGTGCACCTTTGGGTTAGTCCCCAAGGCTCCCTGCTGCAATCTACCGCGTAGAAAACCCGAAAAACAACCAATAGCACGGAGTCTTCTCCGGCCTTATGCAATGCAACATCACCGATCCAGACCAACATGTCCGGGTAGGCTTCACACATCATGCCTATGTCCGTTCTCGCATACGGACTCTAAACAACGGGGACTTCACATATCTACCCGAAGGAACGCCTCCAACTCTCCGCAAACTCGCGAGAGCGGGCTTCCTATGCTAAGAAAGAGAGCTATTCATGCTCAAGATGAGGATCGTTACCCTTGCGTTCCTCTTTGGCGCCATTGAAAAGTAATCGGATGAAAACAACCGCACTAGCGTTGCCTCCGTGGATCCGGAGTCGGCTCGCGATTCGGAGCTCCGAAGCTCCTCCAATGGCGGATCTAGCTCCTTCTTCTTCCCTTAGCTCTCCTCTCTCTCTAAGGATTTAGAAAGATGATAAGGTATGAAAAGTGAGGGTTTTCCAAGTCCACTCACGGGTATATCCCTTCAGGAACATCCCCCAGCCGTTGGATCTCAAAACAAGGAAACGAACGGCTTTGATTCGGGGCTGAAATGCCCAATCTGGACCGAACACGGCCTGGCACACGCCCGTGTCCAGGGCCGTGTGCCGCATTCGCCGTCAAAATCGAATCACCTGGAACCTCACACGGGTATCGAACACGCCCGTGTTCGAGCTGACACGCCCGTGTTCCACCTGACACGGCCGTGTGGCCGGCCGTGTACCCCATCATTTTTCCCCCAAAATCAACCCGAGCACTGCACGGGTTCGAGGACACGCCCGTGTCCTTGCCCGTGTCACCTTGACACGCCTGGGCTCCAGGGCCGTGTACACGGTCTCCACACGTGACACGGCCTCGGACACGCCCGTGTCCTAGGCCGTGTGCCTTGTCTCGACGATCGTCGAGCAAATCTCGACGACTCCCCGGGACGATCGTCGACACGGGTCGACACGCCCTGCGACACGCCCGTGTCGCGGGCCGTGTGCCCACTCTCGACGAATCGTCGAGTATATCTCGACGACTTCGCGGCTAAGTATCGACACGGGTCGACACGCCCTGCGACACGCCCGTGTCGCAGGCCGTGTGCCCAGTCTCAGCGAATCGTCGAGAGAATCTCGACGACTTCACGGCTAAGTGTCGACACACGCTTGACACGCCCCGGGACACGCCCGTGTCCCAGGCCGTGTGCCTGCTGCCAGAACCCAAACTGGCCCAAAACGTCCCCCTTCGCTCCTTTGAGTTTCGGGGCGTTACAACTCTACCCCTCTTAAAAGAATTTCGCCCACGAAATTAAATAAAGAAAAGACATGTACAAAACCAAAATTTGTACCTGAGCGGAACAACTCCGGATACTCGTCAAGCATAGTCTGCTCTCGCTCCCAAGAGAGCTCCTCACGACCGCAATTGTCCCACCAAACCTTGACCATCCTGATCTCTTTATTGCGTAGCCGCTTGACCTTCGAGTCCTCGATCCGTACGGGCTTGACCTTTGTCGTTAGCCCACTATCCACCGGCACTTGATCGACCGCGATCACTTGCTTAGGCTCTTGCACCGCCTTCCGAAGTACCGAAATATGGAATACATCATGTAAACCACTTAGCTCCACTGAAAGCTTCAACCTATAGGCCGCTTCACCAACTCGCTCCAGAACCTCAAACGGTCTAAGGTACCTCGGGCTTAGCTTTTTCAATCGTCGCACCCGCGAGACACCCTTGAACGGCTTGATCTTTAAGTATACATAATCGCCCACAGCGAACTCCACGTTCCTGTGCTTGGCATTATAGTACTTTGCTTGCCGGTCCTGAGCGATAAGCAACCTCTCCCGAATGGTTCTCACCAAAGAAGTAGCATCCTCCACTTCCGATCGCTTATACAACTTTGACTCACCCGTTTCTAACCAAGACAACGGCGTGCGACATCTTCTACCATATAGGGCCTCGAAGGGCGCCATCTGAATACTCGCTTGGTAGCTGTTGTTGTATGCGAACTCCACCAAATATCGGTGGTCTTCCCATTGCTTTCCAAAATCCAAGACACACATGCGAAGCATGTCTTCCATGGTTCTATTGACCCTCTCGGTCTGCCCATCCGTTTGTGGATGGAAGGTTGTGCTGAATTTCAGCTTTGTTCCCAACATTTGCTGCACCAGCCTCCAATCATTGGACGTGAACCGCCCATCTCGGTCACTCACGATGCTGCGGGGCACACCATGAAGCCGTACTATGTTATCCACATAAAGCTTTGCCAGCTTCTCCACCGGATCATCCTTCCTATGCGGAATAAAATGTGACACCTTCGTTAATCGATCAACAACCACCCAAATGACGTCGTTTCCCTTTTGAGACCTTGGCAAACCGTGCACAAAGTCCATAGAGATGTCGTTGAATTTCCACTCCGGAATAGGCAAGGACTTAAGAAATCCTCCCGGCTTTTGGCACTCCGCCTTTACCAAGGCGCAAGTTTGGCACTTCGCTACGTATAGCGCCACATCCTTCTTCAAACCCGGCCACCAGAACAGTTTCTTCACATCACGGTACATCTTCGTGCTCCCCGGGTGAATCGAGTACTTGGTATGGTGTGCCTCGTACAACAACTTCACCCGTAATTTGCCCACACTTGGGACGCACAAACGACCGTCTTTCCAAAGCAATTCGTCCTCCATGACGAATTGGGAATTTGACCCATCCAGAGCCTCTACCATGAACTGCTTCATATGAGCATCCATATCCAAAGCCTGCCGAATACGATCAGCCAGGTCATATTGGACTTCAGTCCAATTCAGAACTGCTTCAGCACTTGATTGTCTATCCACACAAACAATCTCCAGCGCCTCCAACTCCCGCACCAACCGCTCATCATGCACCGATAGCCAATTGGCTTGAGCTGGGGCTCGGCGACTCAATACGCGTCCGCAACCGCATTCCCTTTGTCAGGCACGTAGTGGATCTTGAATGTATAGTCCCCCAGGAACTCCATCCATGTACGCTGCCGCATATTCAGATCCTTCTGATCAATTAGATACTTTAGGCTCTTGTGATCGGTGTAGATATCAATCTTCACACCGTACAAATAGTGTCTCCACAGCTTCAAGGCAAAAATCACGGCCGCTAACTCCAAGTCATGGACCGGATAATTCCTCTCGTGCACTTTTAGCTGTCTCGAGCCATAAGCTATCACGCTTCCGTGCTGCAGTAGCACGCAACCCAAACCGCTGCCCGAAGCATCGCTATATATCTCATAGCCTTCGGTTCCACATGGCGAACTCAGCACAGGCGCCGTGGTCAACCGACACTTCAATTCCTCAAAAGCTCGCGCGCACTCCGGCGTCCAAACGAACTTATGCTCCTTCCTCGTCAAAGTAGTGAGAGGTAACGCTAACCGCGAGAAGTTCTCTACGAAGCGCCTATAATAGCCGGCAAGCCCCAAAAAGCTCGGACTTCTGCTACCGTAGCAAGCTCAGGCCACTCCCGTATCGCAACAATCTTCGCCGGATCCACAGCAATACCCTCTCCACTCACTATATGACCGAGGAACGCCACTGAGGATAGCCAAAACTCGCACTTCGAGAACTTGGCATACAACTGATTTCTCCTTAGCGTCTCCAACACCAAATGAAGATGTTTGAAGTGATCTTCCTCACTTAGCGAGTACACCAAAATATCGTCGATGAAGACGATCACGAAATGGTCCTAGTACTCCCTGAAAGTCCTGTTCATCAAATCCATGAACACTGACGGCGCATTAGTCAGCCCAAACGGCATGACCGTAAACTCATAATGCCCGTATCTCGTACTAAACGCTGTCTTCGGGATATCACTCTCCCTTATTCGCAGCTGATAGTACCCAGCCTTGAGATCCAACTTCGAGTACACCGTCGACCCGACTAACTGATCAAAGAGATCATCAATCCGGGGGATCGGGTACTTGTTCTTCTCCGTCAGCTTGTTTAGCTCCCGATAATCAATACATAACCTCAAGCTTCCGTCCTTCTTCTTAACAAAGAGGACCGGTGCGCTCCAAGACGAAGAACTCGGGCGCACATACCCTTGCTCCAACAACTCTTGCAGTTGAACTTTCAGCTCCGCCATTTCCTTAGGCGCTAGCCGATACGGAGATCGTGACACAGGCTTTGCACCTGGCACTAGCTCGATCGTAAAATCTATCTCCCGCTGAGGCGGGGCTCCAGGAAGATCTGCGGGGAACACATCAGGGTATTCCAATACCACTGAAATACAATCCAACGCGGGCTTCGGCTTTGCAACCTCCACTAGTGTAAAGAACAGTTCTGCACTAGCACGAACCGCCTTCACCACCTGAAGAGCAGACATCAATGTCTTGCTCGACCCCTTTAAGCCCGTAAAAGTCGTCTCACGACTTGCTCCCAGCTTGACTTCCTTGCTACCGCAATCTATATGGGTCTGCTGCTCCGAGAGCCAGTCCATGCCAAATATGGCGTCGAACTCCACTAACGGAAGTAAAGACGCCCGCAGGTCGAACTCCTGCTCCCCAATACGAATCTTAACATCGCAGATCCTATCCGCTCGCATCGAACACCCATTGGGCAACAACACATCCAACTTATCCTTCGCCATCGAAGATGGGACTCCGATGCGTGATATAAATCCTTCGGACAAGGAGTGTGAAGCTCCCGTATCGAAGAGTGCCCGTGCCGGATTTTCACAAATCAATACAAATCCTAAACAAGTATTTGTAAGGTAACATATGCATAACAAGTATTTACAGAAATTGACTTGCTATAAATTAAACCGTACCTGTCACCACATCAGCTTGTTTGATGGCCTCCTGTTGGCCAAGATTGTAGACCCTTGGTTGGGCCGGAGCATAATGGGATGCGGTCGACTCTACCGCCTTTCCCTTTTCTTCATAAGTAGCTCCCGGCCTTCTCTCGGACTTAGGACGTCCGCTCCAACAATCACGGGCGAAATGCCCCGTCTTTCCGCATGTAAAACACGCACCCGGGGTCCGACCCGTAGTCGCCCCAGAAGCGCCAGAAGGAGCTGGACCCGAAGTCCTATGCTTCTTGAAAGACCTCCAATAGCCGGACTTTGAAGTAGTCGACACTCTGAACTCAGATTTCTTCTCACCCAAGCTTTTCTTCGCTTGTACATTTTTCATGTCCTTCTCTAAGGACCGGGCAGTATTGACCAAGGTTAAGAAACCCTGCGTCATTGGCCCCGACAGTAGTAGTCTCAACTCATCCCTCAAGCCTTCATAAAAGCGATTAGTCTTGCGCTCCTCATCCATGATGGTGGAGCTAGCATAACGACTCAGACGAGTAAACTCGTGGAGATATTCATCCATGCTCCTCTCACCCTGTACCAACTTCAGGAACTCATTTTCCAACGCTATCTTCTGCGTCGAAGGGAGGTATCTAGCCAAGAATAATCTCGAGAACTCTTCCATCGAGACGTCTATCAGTTGTCTACCTCTCAAATGATGCAGCTCCAATCCTTCCCACCACATCCTCGCTTCACCGTCGAGAAGGAACGTAGCGATGGTGGTCATTTGCCACTCCTCCGTCTCCGTTGCTGTCATGACTCTCTTCACCCTGGAGAGCCAGTCTTCAGCCTGAGATGGGGTTCCCAACCCCGAGAATAACGGAGGGTTAAAGCTCATAACATGCTTAAGCTGCCTCTCAGTATCCCTCCTTGGCACTACCGGTTCCACAACCACTTGCTCCACCCTCCTCGGCTCAGCCTCTTGAAGAGGTACTTGCTCCATCACAGGAGCGGGCTGCTGCGTTTGCCTTCCAGGCTGCGCATTAATCACGGCCAACACCGCTTCAGCCACCAATCGAATATTCTCAGCCGACAGATGTGTTGCAGGAGCAACATCCGGTGCACTACTAGCCTCAGAAACTCGACGTTCTGACGGCCCAACACCACTTCTGGTCACCTATAGTGGTACAAAACACCGTTAAGCGACCAAATAAATTGCAAACAGCAATTATAGGAACACGCAGGTTCCTCAAACACGAGTATTTTCATTCCTAAGTGGACATTCATGGGTTCTTTTACCATTATAACGATGACGCACACAATGTGCTCACCACCCCTTAAAAAGAATTCGACCACGAATTCACTTTAAGCCCGACCAAAACCAGTAGTCTGATACCAAATTATAACACCCCCTATCCGTCGCATAGCATATAGCAGTAGGTCCGGCCGGGGTCCGACGCCATATACCACAGACAGACCGGGTGGTTACTTATGGAAACCATCCAACCAATCTAAACGTCCTACACAGAGCATTCTAGCGGAAGCAGTTTATAAAGGTTGTAAACAAAGAACTCAGCATACAAGCACGAATGTCCACTAATACAGAATAGGAATGTTATACAAAAATACCCAAAACAAGTCTTAAGGCCTTACAAAATGTTTCACTTGAATATTACATGTTTTACAAACCACGACACGCAGGCCGGTCATACATGAATAAAACAGTAAACACTTCCATTTGGGCCTTCGAGGGCCGGCTTCGCAAAAAGGGCTTTAGCCCGCTATTGACCGCTTGGTCCAGCTGCACCTGCAAGCAACAAACCACCGCACGGTGGCAAAACAAGGCAACGGTCAGCAATGCTGACCAAATTATAACAATCCCGCCCCCAACTCGGGGCGGCGATGCTCCTTCCCTGCATTTCATTAGCATAAGCGAGCAATTATAACAATAGCCATTTCATCACAGACGTTGGCTCGCGCGGCCACACGCCCCGTGCACTCAGGGCACATTCTCGGTGAACCGGTCGATGTTACGTCAATTAAAGCCATTAACATTCCGGACTCACCACCGCCACTTAGACGACCAAACCTATGAGCAATTTGTCTTCCCGGCATGGGTCACGTCAATTTAAGCCATTGACCGCCGAAGACTCCCATCTATGCCAACGACAAGTACCATGTAACCTTAGGTCTCTTTAACCCGAACGACATAAATATGGGTACGGTTCCATCTAACCCGTGCTCACGTCGCAACGACAATTTAAGCCATTTGCGCAGGTCAAACTTCTCCCGAGTCCCATTTCCATCACAAGTCACATAACCCAGTTATGTTCAAGTTGGCTCTCAGGCCACCAAGTTGGCAAGATCTCGTATCCGCCCAGTTTTCCGGGTGCACCTTTGGGTTAGTCCCCAAGGCTCGCTGCTGCAATCTATCACGTAGAAAACCCGAAAAACAACCAATAGCACGGAGTCTTCTCCGGCCTTATGCAATGCAACATCACCGATCCAGACCAACATGTCCGGGTAGGCTTCACACATCATGCCTATGTCCGTTCTCGCATACGGACTCTAAACAACGGGGACTTCACATATCTACCCGAAGGAACGCCTCCAACTCTCCGCAAACTCGCGAGAGCGGGCTTCCTATGCTAAGAAAGAGAGCTATTCATGCTCAAGATGAGGATCGTTACCCTTGCGTTCCTCTTTGGCGCCATTGAAAAGTAATCGGATGAAAACAACCGCACTAGCGTTGCCTCCGTGGATCCGGAGTCGGCTCGCGATTCGGAGCTCCGAAGCTCCTCCAATGGCGGATCTAGCTCCTTCTTCTTCCCTTAGCTCTCCTCTCTCTCTAAGGATTTAGAAAGATGATAAGGTATGAAAAGTGAGGGTTTTCTAAGTCCACTCACGGGTATATCCCTTCAGGAACATCCCCCAGCCGTTGGATCTCAAAACAAGGAAACGAACGGCTTTGATTCGGGGCTGAAATGCCCAATCTGGACCGAACACGGCCTGGCACACGCCCGTGTCCAGGGCCGTGTGCCTCATTCGCCGTCAAAATCGAATCACCTGGAACCTCACACGGGTATCGAACACGCCCGTGTTCGAGCTGACACGCCCGTGTTCCACCTGACACGGCCGTGTGGCCGGCCGTGTACCCCATAATTTTTCCCCAAAATCAACCCGAGCACTGCACGGGTTCGAGGACACGCCCGTGTCCTTGCCCATGTCACCTTGACACGCCTGGGCTCCAGGGCCATGTACACGGTCTCCACACGCGACACGGCCTCGGACACGCCCGTGTCCTAGGCCGTGTGCCTTATCTCGACGATCGTCGAGCAAATCTCGACGACTCCCCAGGACAATCGTCGACACGGGTCGACACGCCCTGCGACACGCCCGTGTCGCAGGCCGTGTGCCCACTCTCGACGAATCGTCGAGTATATCTCGACGACTTCGCGGCTAAGTATCGACACGGGTCGACACGCCCTGCGACACGCCCGTGTCGCAGGCCGTGTGCCCAGTCTCAGCGAATCTTCGAGAGAATCTCGACGACTTCACGGCTAAGTGTCGACACACGCTTGACACGCCCTGGGACACGCCCGTGTCCCAGGCCGTGTGCCTGCTGCCAGAACCCAAACTGGCCCAAAACGTCCCCCTTCGCTCCTTTGAGTTTCGGGGCGTTACACATCCAGTACACGATCGTGTTCCCGGCTGTGTTCCTCCATCAACACAGGACCAACACCAACCCGAGACACACACGGGTCTTGGACACGCCCGTGTCCCACTTGACACACCCGTGACACCACCGAACACGCCTAGGCTTCCAGGCCGTGTTTCACCCTTGAATAAAATCGGCCAACCACCCGAGAAGGATACGGCCTGTGACACGCCCGTGTCCCGGCCAGGCCGTGTTCGCTGCTCAACGATCGTCGACTCCAAAATTCGTCGACCACGCGGCCAGATCGTCGACCCAAGCACGACACGCCCTGGGACACGCCCGTGTCCCAGGCCGTGTGCCCCCTACCAAATTCCAAACTTGGCTCAAAATACCTCTCGTCGCTCTTTTGAGTTTCATGGCATTACAACTCTCCCCCTCTTAAAAAAATTTTGTCCCCGAAATTACATAAAGGAAAGAAAAACAAAACTTAAACGGTACCTGAGTGAAACAGCTCCGGGTACACCTCAAGCATGGTCTGCTCTCGCTCCCACGAGAGCTCCTCCCGACGCAATTGTCCTAACGGACCTTGACCATCCTGATCTCTTTGTTGTGTAGCTGCTTGACTTTCGAGTCCTCAATTCGAACGGGCTTGACCTTCGTCGTCAACCCATTATCCACTGGCACTTGATCCACCGCGACCACATGTGAAGGCTCTTGCACCGCCTTCCATAGCACCGATATATGGAATACATCATGTAGACCACTAAGCTCTAGTGATAGCTTCAACTGATACTGAAATAAATAGTGTCTAACCACCTAGAGGGGGGTGAATAGGTGTAATTTTTTCTTTTGCTTTAAAGGCAGACAATCTGTTCTGAAATTTAAACAACAATTGCAAATTCTACAGCTATCAGCACAACAATCACAGAAATAAACATTCACAGAGTGCACACAGAGTTTATAGTGGTTCCCCAAGGTCTGGGTACATCCACTTTCCCCCTTCGTCTATCTAGCAGTGTACTAGATTCGGCCTAACTTCTGCACTTCTCCTCAGATACTCAGATCTTACAGCTCAGAACCCCAACAGGTTCCTACAACTCAGAGTGTCCCCACTCCTACAACTCAGGCAAACTGCCCTACCTCAGCCTTCACCAAGGCCTACACTCAGAGAACACAGTCTCCTACAACTCAGGCACAAAGCCCTACCACTCAGTCTTCAACAAGACCTACACTCAGGCTTAAAATCCCTACCTCAGCCTTTATAAATTTAGGCTTACAACTCAGATCCCTTAGGATCCTACAAAAAATAATGTTTATAAAGTAATTAACCACAACCCAGATAGAGAGAGAAGGGTTGGCTGGCTTCTTGATGAGTTCTTAGAAGAACTTTGCAGAGATCAACCTCCCTTAGCTTTCTTCAAAGCTTCTTGAATCTGAACTCAGTAGGGTTGAATCTCCTGTGAAGTTGATCTTTAATCACCTTCTGACTTAAGATCCAGATATCAATCTGAATCTTTCTTTGCAGCATAGTTCAGCAACTGCTCTTCTTAGATAGAGCTCTCTCTCTCTCCAACTTCTTCTAGATCTTCTGTCGAAAATCTTCTGTATAATTACTTCTCTCTTAGTTATTATTAGTTGGTTGTGATTGATCTTCTTTTTCTGTTGAAGGAGAAAGCCTTTATATAGTCTTCCTCCATGGTAACCGGCTGATCCGGTTTCTAAAAACCTTCTGACAGCTTTGACAGTAGTAGTAGACCGGTTGAAATGGTAGCTGTCAAGTCATCCAGTCACTTCTTGAAATCACTGTCTCTGTCTGAAAGTGTCGAGACTGATCTTCATTATGTGTCGACACAAATAGACTAAGTGTCGACACAAGTGGACTAAGTGTCGACACTAGCCTTGGTGGTGTCGACACAACTCCTTGTGTTGTTGTAACAACTTCTCGACACTGCTTCTTCTGAATGTGTCGACACTGATTCTGTGAGTCGACACAAACCTTCTATTGAATGTGTCCACACTGATTCTGTGTGTCGACACAAATACTTCTTCTTTAACACTTAGTTGAATTCTGTTGTGTGTCGACACAACTTCTTTTGTTGTTGATACTTGCTGAGTGTCGACACATCTCCTTTATGTCGACACAAGTACTTCTTTTACTTTAACTTTGTTGAAGCTTGCTGAGTGTCGACGCAACCTCCTGGTGTCGACACATTTGATGTCGGCAAGCTTCTCTGGGTGTCGACACTGCCTCTAAGTGTCGACACAATTTATGTTGACAATTCTTCACAGTGTGTCGACACTGCCTGTATGTGTCGACACATTTCTTCTGGTGTCGACTCTGCCTTTCCTGGTGTCGACACAAATACTCCAAGTGTCGACACAGCTTTTCTCCAGTGTCGACACAGCCCTCATAAGTGTCGACACTGCTTCTCTAGGTGTCGACACATGTACTTAGAAACTTTTCTGCATTTCCTACAATTACTTAACCTGCACATATAAACTCAAAGCACATCAAATACACCTTGATGTATATCATTGAGTAGGGTGAGGCTTCTTCAAATCTGGTACACATTTTCCAATGTACCCAACAATCTCTCCCTATTTGGAGAAGTCATAACCCTTAGTCAATGATATACACCATTCATAACAAATACTCAATATGATGTATAACAGTATTATATGACAGGGTAAATACTAAACAAAACATGTAACACAAATCATCACAGAATAAATAATGCTAACACAGAACAAGCATTAAACATGTTTTGTTATAACTTCCAATAGTTTCATGAACAAAAGTTTACATAGATGTTTTAATACTAAAGATTACAAAATGTAAACTCAAGAAAATTCTATACTAAGACTGCTCTGGCTCTTTGATGACAATGCCCTTGCCAGATTGAATCTTGGCTTGAACTGGAGCATCAGTGTCATCAGTAGGCTTCTTGCCCTTAAGATCTTTCTTCTTCTGTTCTTCAGCCCTTATCTTTTCTCTCAAAATAATGATAAGGCTTAGGGAAATACTTACTAGGCTCCTGTGCATTAGGAGGTAGCTTCCCAAGTTTAGCCTTTCTTCTATACTGCACTATGGCTTCTTGCCTGGCTTCATGTTTTCTCCACTCTTGCTCAGAATACCATTTGCCCCTCTCTAGGATATTATCCTTTGCAGCCTTTCAAGCAGTCAGTATGATATTTCTAGAAGTAGGGCTCCACTGCTCAAAATCTGGCCTTAACTCAGTCTGTTCTCTGAATCTTTTCTTAGATAATTGAGCTTCTTGCTCTTTCAAAACTTCCTCAGGCACATGCTTATCTACTTTCTCAAAAATAATATTCTTATTACCCTCTGGAGGGCTATACATAGATTGGACTTCTTGATGAATCATTTCAAAATCTGTAAGAGGATAAATGACTTGAGCAACTTCAGCGGGCTCTCCTCCAAAAATAGCAGGGTGAATGCCAGATTCAGCCACATTATCATCATCACACAGGGGAGGATAGCCAAGTGTGGCTCTGATGCTATTTGAAATCCATTTAGCATGGTCAGATCCAGCTTTGACTAAAACCCTCTCCCCCTTTATGACTTCTCTAGCTATGTAATCTCTGAGATCATCCTTTTGGAATCTGACTTGTCCATCCATAAAATTGACTCCATCTTTGTAGAATGCTTTTAATTTCAGTAGCTGTCCAGAAATTATCTTTTGGGAATTTGTAATAGCAGTTTTTACAGCAGCTATACCTTCTTGTAATTGCTTGTCAAACTCAGCCTTGGCAGCAGTCCTTGCTTCAGTCTGAGCAGCTGCAATAGTCTTCATTTCAGTTACTATCACATTATGTGATTCAGTTAGATTTGCATTTATTCTAATCTGATTCTCAAGAACATATCCTTGTTTTACAGCCATATCATCCACTTGAGTCTTTATCTTTTCCTGATGATTAGTCAGGTAAACAACAGCATTTCCACCCTTGTGGAAGCAATCAGTCATTTCTTTCTTATTTTGATTCATCTCAAATCTTATAGATTTTATGTCTGTAGCTAAGGAGAATTGGAGATCTTTGTGAGTTTCATCTATATACTTCTTCATTGTTACTCTTTGTTCATCCAACTTCACTTGCATGGATACTAACAAAGAACTATAATCAATTGTTGGAGCAGGCTGTGGAGCAACAGTTTGTAAAGATTTCTTGTAGATTTGACTCCTTCTTTTGAAGACCATAAGCTTTCTTTTCTTGGCTCTAGCAGCTTCTTCATCTTCAGAAGCAGAAGTACTGACAATGTCTACTCTATCTTTAGGACTAGGAGGCAATTCCTTCTCAGTCCTTGGTAGCTGCTCATCATTCCTTGCAGTCTCCTCCTGAGATCTTACACGCTCCCCCTCAAGATCTACCTTCTCCCCCTCAAATACTGCTTTCTCTCCCACAAAAGCTGCCTGCTCCCCCTCAATATCAGTCTGTACCAAATCAGGGAACAGCTCTTCTAGAGTAAACTCCTATTGAGTAGGGACTCGAGAGTTTCTTATCTCAGGAGCATTATTAGCAACTGGTGTGTCTTCTATGACAACATCTTGTGGTTGACTATTTAACTGATTTTGCTGATTAACATCAAGTAAAGACTGAGTTAATACTTCATCCTCTATATGGAAAATTGACTGATTAACTTCATGTATTACCTCAAGGATTGTCTGAGTAGCCATTTCACTGTCGAGGTGAGTTGGCTCTTCCACATGTTGAGGCTCCCCTAGAGTGGATCCAGGTGAATAGGGCTAGCATATGGTTGCTCCCTCTGCCTTTGTGCATCTTCAGTCCTTACTGGTGACCTTCCAGTATTATCTGCTTCTTCCTCATTTGAACTAAAAACAACTTGTTCCTCTGAACTACTGGAGGATTCAGGAGCCACTATGGCTTTCTTCTTCTTCTTTTGTTGAGGAACTTCCTTTTCTGGAGTAGGCATGTCCTTGGTTAACACCCTATCCCACTTTGAGATAATCCTAACATCCATTCTCCTCATGTGATTTATCTTAGAACCTACAGCTTGGTTCATTACTTCTGGAATAATTCCAGCCAAGTATAAACTCATAATTCTACCCAGATTGGGCTTCTTCAGACTTTCCTTAATCTTGTCAAACATCACTGCTGACCAATCAGTTTTTAGTTTGAAAATGATCCTTGTCATTAAACTGAACATGTGAGCTGATATCTTATCATGTCCACCAAGCTTGCTCAGAATCACCTTCCCAACTACTTCAGATAAAAACTTTCCTTGAATGTTCATGCCTTTCCTGTTAAAAACTGATCTAATCTTCATGTTTGAATCTAGTCCACACCATTGTAGTGCCTCCCTTATCTTTGATGTAGGTACATCTTCTTTCTCTTTAGTTCTTGGTAGATGTAGAACCTTTCTTAGACTCTTCTGGGTGAGTTTTACTTTTTCTCCATGGACTATGGATTTAATCTTGAGTCCAGTGTCATCAAGGGTAGCTGCACCAAAGAATTCGAGTACTTCCTTCTTCCAAATCTTGGTTTGCTCAGAAACTAGATACTCCAACCCATTCTATGTAATTAGGGTTACTACCTCCTTAATTCCTGATTCCGCATCGTCAAAGGCATATCGTACTAGCTCATATCCCTCATTGACGTTTTCTTCAAGCTTGGGCGTCATTAGGGTTTTGAGAAATCTTGAATTTAGTTGAGAGAGTTGTAGACACAAAGTCTTGGTCTCAAAACAATGGAAAGCGTGTCGACAAACAATGTTGAAGACCTATTTATACCTTTCTAAAAACGAAGGTGAAAAGGCGCGACAAAATACTCTAAATGTGTCGACACTGTTGAAAAGTGTCGACACAGACCACTTAAGTCTCGACAACAGTGTTGACTTTTTTGTGTCGACACCAATTATGATGTGTCGACACTTATACATCTGCATTCAACGATTAGTCGAAACTTCACTCGACGAAAACAGTGTTAAATCTAAGTGTCGACACCACCCTGGATGTGTCGACATCTACTCTGGATGTGTCGACACTTATTTCTCTAAAGTGTCGACACAGACTTTCTAGATGTGTCGGCACCATTTCTCTGAAATGTCGACACCACTTCTATGTGTCGACACAGACAACTCCTTTTGTCGACACTATTTTACTTAGCCAATTTTTATCAAACTATTCTAAGTTCAACATTCCTAATTCAATTTTGAAGTTATTGAATTTAGTTTCATCAAGGGGCTTAGTAAACATATCAGCTATCTAATTATCTATTTTAACATATTCTAGGGAAATGTCCTCTTTTTCTACATGTTCTCTAAAAAAATGGTATCTAATTTCTATGTGCTTAGTCCTACTATGTGAGACAGGATTATTAGCTATAGAAATTGCACTTGTAGAATCACAAATTAAAGGTGTTCTACTTACGTGAATATCATAGTCTACTAGCTGATGTTGAATCCACAAAAGTTGTGCACAATAGCTTCCTACAGCAACATATTCTGACTCAGCTGTGGAGATTGCCACACTGGTCTGCTTCTTACTGCTCCAAGATACTAGTCTTCCACCTAGAAATTGACAGATGTCTGTAGTACTTTTTCTATCTTCCTTGCAACCTGCAAAATCTGCATCTGAATAACCTGTCAGTACAAAATCTCTATTCCTAGGGTACCAAAGGCCTAGATAAGGTGTGCCCTTAAGATATCTCAAAATCCTTTTTACTACAGTCAGATGAGATTCTTTAGGGCATGCTTGGTACCTAGCACAGACACATGTAGCATACATGATATCTGGTCTACTAGCAGTCAAATATAGAAGGGAGCCAACTATCCTTCTATACAAAGTTTCATCTACAGGTTTCCCTGCATCATCTTTGCTTAGAGACATACTTGATCCCATAGGAGTTTTCATGGTAGTGGATGATTTCATGTCATACTTCTTTATTAACTCTAGGGAGAACTTAGACTAGCATATGGACATGCCATCTTCAGTCTGTCTTACTTGGAGTCCCAAGAATAACTTAAGTTCCCCCATACTGCTCATTTCAAATTTTCCTTGTATAAGTTTTGCAAACTTTCTGCAAATATTACTTTCAGTAGACCCAAATATTATGTCATCTACATATATTTGCACTAGGATAATCTTTCCTTTAGATTCCCTAAGGAATAGAGTCTTGTCTATTTTCCCTCTTGAGAATTTGTTCTCAATGAGAAAACTAGACAGGGTTTCATACCAAGCCCTTGGGGCTTGTTTTAACCCATACAATGCTTTCCTAAGTCTATAAACATAATCAGGTTTAAGAGGATCAACAAAACCTGAGGGCTGCTCTACATAGACTTCTTCCTTTAGATTTCCATTTAGGAAAGCTGACTTTACATCCATTTGAAATACCTTGAACCCTTGATATATTGCATAAGCAAGGAACATTCTGATAGCTTCCAGTCTTGCTACTGGGGCAAAGGTTTGATCAAAATCAATACCTTCTTCCTGCCTATATCCTTTTACAACAAGTCTTACTTTATTTTTTACAATAATTCCATTCTCATCCAATTTATTCCTAAAGATCCACTTAGTTCCAATAATGTTGTGGTCTTTGGGTTTAGTAACAAGCTTCCAGACCTTGCATCTTTTGAACTGATTCAGCTCCTCTTGCATGACATCAATCCAATGAGGGTCTAGAACTGCTTCTTCAAATTTCTTTGGTTCTACTTGTGATAGGAAACTGGAGTAAAGAACTGTACTCAGATTCCTGCTTCTTGTTTGCACTCCTTGTCTTGGATCACCAATTATCTGATTGGCTGGATGATCCTTTAAGTGTCTATTTGCTGGAGGTAGTCTATCTTCAGGTTGAACACCTCCAGCCTCTTCATTAAGCTGCACCTCTTGGTGTTCTTCAGCATCTAGAGAATTTTATACTCCCCCTGGACAGCAGCCACTATTTTCCACTTGCTGAGTTGCAGTAGAACCTTCTGTAATGGTAAGCTTGTCCATCCTCTCATCTATACCTATAGAGCTGTATACACTACTTGGCAACTCACTGTTAATCAATCTTGTTTCATCAAAGACTACATGTATAGACTCTTCTATAACTTGAGTAATCATGTTGTAGACCCTATAAGCCTTACTATTGTTGTTGTACCCAACAAAGATCCCCTCTTGGGATTTGGCATCAAACTTGGTTAGATAAGACTTGCCATTGTTAAGTATATAGCACTTGCAACCAAAGATCCTGAAATAGCATAAATCTGGTTTTCTGCCCTTCACAATCTCATAGGGAGTCTTTTTGTGACACTTGGTGATAGTAGCCATATTGATTACATGACATGCAGTGTTTACTGCCTCAGCCCAGAAATATTCTGGGAGAGAAGTGTCACTCAAAAGAGTTCTACCAGCCTCTATCAATGTTCTATTCTTCTTTTCAGCAATACCATTTTGCTGAGGTGTTCTTGGTGAGGAAAATTCCTGAAAAATCCCAAATTCTTCACATAGTCTTGTCATACTTTCAGACTGAAATTCAGTACCATGGTCACTTCTGATTTTGACCACTGTACTGTCCAACTCATTCTGAATTTGTTTAACAAAACTATATAAGACACTTGGGGTTTCAGATTTTTGTCTTAGAAAGAACACCCAGGAATATCTAGAATAGTCATCTACTATCACAAATATGTAGACCTTCCTACCTAGAATGTGAAATAGCATAGGACCAAATAGATCCATATGCAAGAGGTAGAGACACCTCACCGAATCCTTGTTTTCAAGGCTATGAAAGGTGGATTTGGTATGCTTGCCTTTTTGACAAGCTGAGCATATCCCATCCTTTATACACTTAACTTGAGGACCATTCCTCACTAACTCTTTGCTAAAGAGTTGGCCAATAGTATTATAGTTAAGATGAGCCAGCCTCTTGTGCCATTTAACACAATGTGAGACTCTCTCATCAGCTACAAGACAAATAGGAGAAACATTGTTCTCACACACAAAGTCAAGACAATAAACATTCCTCTTCCTATATCCTGTCAAAATGATCTTTTGATCATTTGACCTTTTGATATGACAACCATTCTTGACAAATGAGATATCATATCCTAAATCACTCAGTTGACTTATGCTAATGAGGTTATGTTTCAAACCCTTCACATAGGCCAATTGAGTGATAGTAATCTGGTTACTAGAAATGTTACCAAAGCCTTTGATGATTCTATTCTCTGAACCACTAAAGGTAACTTTAGGGTCATCCTTGATAGGTGTGTAGTCCTTCAGCAACCCCCTTATTCCAGTCATATGCCTGGAACATCCACTGTCCAAGTACCATATTGGGGCATGGCCACTTGGACTCACCTGCAATAAAGACTAGTTAACCTTAGAACCCAAATGAGTTTTGGGTCCTTGGTTCAAGTTAGCCTGAAATCTAACAAATCTGCCTGTAGGTCTTCTCAAAGGCAGACTGTTATTCTCCTTGACACTAGAATTGTGCCAACAATCTATGGCAAAGTACCCTACCTTGCCACAACACCAGCACTCAAACATGTTGTACCTTTGTTTAGGTACATCCCTAGCTGAATTATTTACAGCAGGCTTCTTGTTTTGTGCTGGGGCTTTGCCTTTATATTTGGACCTAGCAGTCCAGACAGGTTTTTTAAACCCTAATCCAGCCTTACTCTTTTGAGGTACAAACTCATCTATCAAGGGTAAAACAGATTTAGGTTTAGAAAAGCTAGCCATAATCTCTTTCTCTTTCTGAAGTCTAGCCTCCAGATTTCTAATCTGATCATTCTTGAATGTAATTGTGCCCATTTAAATAACAGTTATGTTTTTCAATCTGGCAATCTAATTCAGTTTTTGATCTAACAACTTCTCTGAATCTACTGCAGCCAACTTAAGATTAGCAATCTCCTTTGCCTGAGTTTTGGCCAAGGTTTTGCTTTTCTTCAAGGCCTGCAACAAGTCTCTATATTCATCAATTAACTGATGAATATCTCCTTCAGATTCAGACCCACCCACATCTCTTGATGCAGATGTATCTGACTCTAACTCAGTACTATAAATTGAACTAGAAAAATAACTTTGTACCTTACTTGGTCCAAGCTGATCCTGGATCTTGTCTCCTTCAGATATAACCATCAGTCCCTTGCACTGATGGTCTTCATGCTCATAAATTGAGTTCATTAGCTGCATGAACTCATCTTCTTCCTCTTCAGCAAATAATCCAATGTAGCCTTCAGCTTCTGATTCTGAAGATGACTGGTCTGTCAGACTCTTATCTTTCTTAGCAATAAAGGACTTTTCCTTTTTTTCTCTTAAACTGAGTCTTCTTTTTGTCAGCTGACTTCTTCCTCTTTTCAGGACAGTCAGCCACTACATGTTCATGTCTATTGCAGCAATAGCACACAATCTTTGAAGATGTAGCTTTGCTTGGCTTGGACCTGCTTCTGTCATTCCTGGATGACTTTCTCTTCTGATAGTAGTAATCTTTTGGCTGAGAAGTGGAAGGCTTAGACCTCCACTGCTTCTTCTTTAGAAATCTTTGAAAGTGCCTAGTAAAAGTAGCAAAGTCTTCATCACTTTCACTGCTATCAGAACTCTTGCTATCTGAATTATCTGTGACAGCCTCAGTAATTATTTTAGGTGGAGATGGAGACTTGCTTCTATACTTCTTAGTGGCTTCAGTCTTGAAGGCCACAGACTTTTCCTTGTGCTCCACTCTAGTGTTCTTCTCTTCCTCCTTTCTAACCATTAACTGCATCTCATAAGATAGCAGTTTACCAAACAAAGTTGGAGGAGGTATATCAGCAAGTTTGGCCACCTCCCTAATGGCACAAATCTTAGTGTCCCAGTCCTTAGTCAGGGATCTTAAGAACTTGTCATTCAGCTCATAGTTGCTGAAGTCTCTTCCATAGGACATCAACTCATTAACAATCCTATAGAACTTCTTGTAACATTCTGTAATGCTATCAGACTTTCCTTGTTTGAAGCTTTCATATTCCTGATTTAACATTGACTTCCTATCTTGTCTTACTTCCTCTGATCCCTCCATATAGGCTATTAATGTGTCTCATATTTCTTTAGAGGTTTTACAATGAATTAAGTTCTGAAATGTTGAATCATCAATGACACTAACAATTATATTCTGGGCTCTCTTGTCCATAGTGGCCAGGATGATTTCATCTTTAGTCATTTCAGAAAAGTCCTTGGGAGTTTTCTGATTTGCATCCAGAATGGATATCTTCATTGGCACATATGGGCCTTCTTTGACTGTAATATATATCCTTGGGTCAGAAGCTTCCATAAAGAGTCTGACCCTCTCTTTCCATATGCCAAATATCTCTTTTCTACATATTGGCAATTTCATTGACCCCAACTCTTTGTGATTCTCACTAGAACCCATTTTCTTTATTCTTTCTTGATTCTAAAATCTGCCTTAAGGATCTCACTCTGACTGTTAAGTCCTTTCTTGAGGAACCTCCCTCTGATACCACTTGAAAGAAATAGTGTTTAACCACCTAGAGGGGGTGAATAGGTGTAATTTTTTCTTTTGCTTTAAAGGCAGACAATCTGTTCTGAAATTTAAACAGCAACTGTAAATTCTACAGCTATCAGCACAGCAATCACAGAAATAAACATTCACAGAGTGCACACAGAGTTTATAGTGGTTCCTCAAGGTCTGGGTACATCCACTTTCCTCCTTCGCCTATCTAGCAGTGTACTAGATTCGGCCTAACTTCTGCACTTCTCCTCAGATCCTCAGATCTTACAGCTTAGAACCCCAACAGGTTCCTACAACTTAGAGTGTCCCCACTCCTACAACTCAGGCAAACACCTCAGCCTTCACCAAGGCATGCACTCATAGAACACAGTCTCCTACAACTCAGGCACAAAGCCCTACCACTTAGTCTTCAACAAGACCTACACTCAGGCTCAAAAGCTCTACCTCAGCCTTTATAAATTTAGCCTTACAACTCAGATCCCTTAGGATCCTACAAAAAATAATGTTTACAAAGTAATTAACCACAACCCAGATAGAGAGAGAAGGGTTGGCTGACTTCTTGATGAGTTCTTGGAAGAACTTTGCAGAGATCAACCTCCCTTAGCTTTCTTCAAAGCTTCTTGAATCTGAACTCAGTAGGGTTGAATCTTCTGTGAAGTTGATCTTTAATCATCTTCTGACTTAAGATCCAGATATCAATCTGAATCTTTATTTGCAGCCTGGTTCAGCAACTGCTCTTCTTAGATAGAGCTCTCTCTCTCCAACTTCTTCTAGATCTTCTGTCGAAAATCTTCTGTATAATTACTTCTCTCTTAGTTGTTATTAGTTGGTTTTGATTGATCTTCTTTTTTTGTTGAAGGAGAAAGCTTTTATATAGTCTTCCTCCATGGTAACCGGCTGATCTGGTTTCTAACAACCTTCTGACACCTTTGACAGTAGCAGTAGACTGGTTGAAATGACAGGTGTCAAGTCATCTAGTCACTTCTTGAAATCAATATCTCTGTCTAAAAGTGTCGAGACTGATCTTCATTATGTGTCGACACAAATAGACTAAGTGTCGACACAAGTGGACTAAGTGTCGACACTAGCCTTGGTGGTGTCGACACAACTCCTTGTGTTGTTGTAACAACTTCTTGACACTGCTTCTTCTGAATGTGTCGACACTGATTCTGTGAGTCGACACAAGCCTTCTGTTGAATGTGTCGACACTGATTCTGTGTGTCGACACAAATACTTCTTCTTTAACACTTAGTTGAATTCTGTTGTGTGTCGACACATCTCCTTTGTGTCGAAACAACTTCTTTTGTTGTTGATACTTGCTGAGTGTCGACACATCTCCTTTGTGTCGACACAAGTACTTCTTTTACTTTTACTTTATTGAAGCTTGCTGAGTGTCGACACAGCCTCCTGGTGTCGACACATTTGATGTCGACAAGCTTCTCTGGGTGTCGACACTACCTCTAAGTGTCGACACAATTTATGTTGACAATTCTTCACAGTGTGTCGACACTGCCTGTATGTGTCGACATATTTCTTCTGGTGTCGACTCTGCCTTTCCTGGTGTCGACACAAATACTCCAAGTGTCGACATAGTTTTTCTCCAGTGTCGACACAAGCCTTCATAAGTGTCGACACTGCTTCTCTAGGTGTCGACACATGGACTTAGAAACTTTTCTGCATTTCCTACAATTACTTAACATGCACATATAAACTCAAAGCTCATCAAATACATCTTGATGTATATTATTGAGTAGGGTGAGGCTTTTTCAAATCTGGTACACATTTTCCAATGTACCCAACAGATAAGCTGCTTCACCAATCCGCTCTAGAACCTCAAACGGTCCAAGGTACCTCGGGCTTAGCTTCTTCAAGCGTCGTACCTGCAAGACACCCTTAAACGGCTTGATCTTCAAGTACACCCAGTCGCCAACAGCAAACTACATGTTCCTGTGTTTGGCATTATAGTACTTAGCCTGGAGGTCTTGAGCAATTAGCAACCTCTCTCGAATCGTTCGAACCAACGACGTAGTATCTTCCACCTCTTGGCGTTTGTACAACTTTGACTCATTCGTTTCCAACCAAGACAACGTCGTACGACATCTTCTACCATAAAGGGCCTCTAAGGGCGTCATTTGTATGCTCGTCTGGTAGCTATTGTTGTACGCGAACTCCACCAAGTATAAGTGGTCCTCCTACAGCTTCCTATTTTCCAGGACGCACATGCGTAGCATGTCTTCCATCGTCCTATTGACCCTCTCGGTCTGCCCATCCGTTTGTGGATGAAAGGCTGTGCTGAAATTCAATTTTGTTCCTAACATTTGTTGCACCAGCCTCCAATCATTGGACATGAACCGCCCATCTCGGTCACTCACGATACTGCGGGGCACACCGTGAAGCCGTACTATGTTATCCACATATAATTTCGCCAGTTTCTCAACGAGATCATCCTTCTTATGCGGAATGAAGTGCGACACCTTCGTTAGACGATCTACGACCACCCAAATGGCGTCGTTCCCTTTTTGCGACCTCGGTAGCCCGTGCACAAAGTTCATAGTAATGTCGTCAAACTTTCACTCTGGAATAGGCAAGGACTTCAAGAATCCTCCCGGCTTTTGGCATTCCGCCTTCACCAAGGTGCAAGTCTGACACTTCGCCACATATAGTGTCACATCCTTCTTTAGTCCTGGCCACTAGAACAATTTCTTCACATCACGGTACATCTTTGTGCTCCTTGGGTGGATCGTGTACTTGGTATGATGCGCCTCGTACAACAATTCCACCCGCAAAGTGCCCACATTTGGGACGCACAGACGACCGTCTTTCCAAAGCAATCCATCCACAACCTCATATTGGGAATTTGACCCATCCAGAGCCTCAACCATGAGCTGCTTCATGCTACTATCCACATCCAAAGCCTGCCGAATCCGATCAGCCAGGTCATACTGAACTTCCGTCCAGTTCAATAGCGCTTCAGCACTCGACTGCTTGTCTACGCAAAAGATCTCCAATGCCTCCAACTCCCGAACCAACCACTCATCATGGACCGACACCCAATTAACTAGATCTGGGGCCCGGCGACTCAACGTGTCCGCCACCGCATTGCCTTTCCCAGGCACATAATGGATCTTGAACGTGTAGTCTTCCAGGAACTCCTTCCATCTCCTTTGTCGCATGTTTAGATCTTTCTGATCCAACAAGTATTTCAGGCTCTTATGGTCGGTATAAATATCGACCTTCACTCCATACAAGTAGTGTCTCCACAGCTTCAAGGCAAAAATCACGGCCACTAACTCCAAGTCATGGACCAGATAATTCCTCTCATGCACCTTCAGCTGTCTTGAGCCATACGCTATCACACTTATGTGCTGCAGTAGCACACAACCAAGTCCACTGCCTGAAGCATCGCTATAGATCTCAAAACCTTCGGTCCCACTCAGCGAACTCAGCACAGGCGCCATGGTCAACCGACACTTCAACTCCTCAAAAGCTCGTGCGCACTCCGACATCCAAACGAACTGCTGCTCCTTCCTCGTCAAAGTAGTGAGGGGTAACGCTATCCGCGAGAAGTTCTCCACGAAGCGCCTGTAATAGCCGGCAAGCCCCAGAAAACTCCGGACTTCCGCTACCGTAGACAGCACAGGTCACTCTCGTATCGCAACAATCTTCGTCGGATCCACCGCAATGCCCTCTCCACTTACTATATGACCAAGGAACACCACTGAGGATAACCAAAACTCGCATTTGGAGAACTTGGCGTACAATTGATTCCTCCTCAACGTCTCCAGCACCAAATACAGATGCTTAAAGTGATCCTCCTCACTTTGCGAGTACACCAAAATATCGTCGATGAATACGATCACAAAATGGTTCAAGTACTCCCTGAAAGTTCTGTTCATCAAATCCATGAACACCGACGGCGCATTCGTCAGCCCAAACGGCATGACCGTAAACTCGTAATGCTCGTATCTCGTACTAAAAACTGTTTTGGGGATATCACTCTCTCTTATCCTCAGCTGATAATATCCAGACTTGAGATCCAACTTTGAGTACACTGTTGACCCGACTAACTGATCGAACAGATCATCAATCCTCGGGATCGGGTACTTGTTCTTCTCCGTTAGCTTGTTCAACTCCCGATAATCAATACAAAGTCTCAAGCTTCCGTCCTTATTTTTAACAAATAGGACCGGTGCGCTCCAAGGCGAAGAACTTGGACTCACAAAACCTTGCTTCAACAATTCTTGAAGTTGCACCTTCAGCTCCGCCATTTCCTTAGGTGCTAGCCGATACGGAGATCGTGACACAGGTTTCGCACCTGACACTAGCTCAATCGTGAAATCAATTTCCCGTTGAGGCGGGGCTCCAGGAAGATCGGCAGGGAACACATCAGGGTACTCAGCTACCACTGAAATACTGTCCAACGTAGGCTTAGGCTTTGCAACCTCCACTACCGTAAAGAACAACTCTGCACCAGCACGAACCGCCGTCACCACCTGAAGAGCAGACATCAACGTCTTGCTCGACCCTTTCAAACCGGTAAAAGTCGTCTCACGACCTGTTCACAACTTGACTTCCTTGCGACCGCAATCGATATAAGCTTGCTGCTCTGAGAGCCAGTCCATGCCAAATATTACGTCGAACTCCACCAGCGGTAGTAACGACGCTTTCAAATGGAACTCTTGACTCCCGATACGAATCTTAATGCCACAGATTCTATCTACGCGCATCGAACACTCATTGGGCAACAACACATCCAGTTTGTCCTTCGCCATCGAAGAAGGTACTCCGATACGCGATATGAATTCTTCTGACAAAAAGGAGTGCAAAGTTCCCATATCAAAGAGTGCTCTCGCCGGATTATCACAAATCAAAACAAATCCTAAACAAGCAGTGGTAAGGTAACACGTGCATAACAAGTATTTACAAATTGACTTGCTATAAATTTAAACCATACATGTCACCACATCTGCTTGCTTAATGGCCTCCTATTGGCCAAGATTATAAACTCTCGGTAGAGCCGGAGCATAATGGGATGCGGTTGACTCCACCGCCTTGCCCTTTTCTTCATAAGTTGCTCCTGGATTCCTCTCGGACTTAGGACGTATGCTCCAGCAGTCACGGGCAAAGTGTCCCAGATTTCCACAGGTAAAACATGCACCCGGAGTCCGACCCTTAGTCGCCCCAGAAGCACCAGAAGAGGGGGCTGGACCCGAAGTCCTAGCCTTCTTGTTGAACTTGCGATACCCAAACTTCGCATTAGCCGACACTTTGAACTCTGTCTTCTTCTCACCAGAGTTTTTCTTTGCTTGCACATTCTTCAAGTCCTTCTCCAAAGACCGGGTCGTATTGACCAGGGTCAAGAAGCCCTGCGTCATCGACCCCGAGAGTAGTAGCCTCAAGTCATCTCTCAGACCTTCATAGAAACGGTTCGTCTTGTGCTCCTCATCCGCGAATGTGGAGCTAGCGTACCAACCCAAACGAGTAAACTCGTGGAGATACTCATCCACGCTACTCTCTCCTTGCACCAATTTCAGGAACTCATTCTCCAATGCTATCCTCTGAGCCGAAGGGAGGTACCTTGCCAAGAACAGTCTCGAGAATTCCTCCATCGAGACGTCCGTAATTTGCCTACCCCTCAAGTGATGTAGCTCCAAGCCTTCCCACCACAACCTAACATCACCGTCTAGAAGGAACGTAGCTATAGTGGTCATCTGCCACTCCTCTGTTTCAGTAGCTGTTAGGACTCTCTTCACTCGGGAGAGTCAATCTTCAGCTTGAGATGGGGTTCCCAACCCCGAGAACACAAGAGGATTAAAGATCATAACGTGCTTGAGCTGCCTTTCAGTTGCTCTCCTCGGCACCAAAGGCTCCACCACTACCTACTCCACTCTTCTCGGTTCATCCCTTTAAAGTGGTACCTGCTCCATCGTAGGAGCGGGATGCTGCATTTGCCTGGCAGACTGCACATTGATCATGACAAACACTACTTTGGCAACCAATCGTATGGTTTCAGCCGAGGGAGGTGTTGTAGGAGCATCATTTGGTGTACTACTAGCCTCAGAAACTGGGCGTTCTAACGGCCCTGCACCACTT
Organism: Platanthera guangdongensis; assembly: GCA_039583875.1. NCBI lineage: Eukaryota > Viridiplantae > Streptophyta > Magnoliopsida > Asparagales > Orchidaceae > Platanthera > Platanthera guangdongensis. The sequence goes on along the minus strand of CM077162.1, from coordinate 40,011,427 downwards.
CTAGTCACCTATAGTTGTACAAAACACCGTTAGGCGACCAAACAAAATTGCAAAACGCAATTATAGGAACAAGCATGTTCCTCAAACACGTGTATTTTCATTCCTAAGTGGACATTCATGGGTTCTTTTGATGTTATAACGATGACGCACACACATGTGCTCACCACCCCTTAAAAAGAATTCGTCCATGAATTCATTTTAAGCCTGACCAGAAGCAGTAGTCTGATACCAAATTGTAACACCCCCTATCCATCGCATAGCATATAACAATAGGTCCGGCCGGGGCCCAACGCCAAATACCACAGACAGACCGGGCGGTTACTCAATGGAAACCATCCGACTAATAACCAACGTCCTACACAGAGTCATTCTAGCGGAAACAATTATTAAAGGTTGTAAATTAAAGAACCCAGCCACAAGCATGAATGTCCGCTACTCAAAACAATAGGAATGAAGTACAATACACAAGTATCATGGCCTTATGACCTTACAACTGTTTACTCAAATAACATGTTTTCCAAACCTCGGCACGCAGACCGGTCACACATGAATAAAACAAGTAAACACTCAATTTGGGCCTTCGAGAGCCGGCTCAGCAACTTGGGCTTTAGCCCGCTATTTACCGCTCGGTTCTGTAGCACCTACAAGCAACAATCCACCGCAACGGTGGAAAACAAAAGCAACGATCATCTATGCTGACCAAATTATAACTATCCCGCCCCCATAATCGGGCCGACGATGCTCTTTCCCTGCACATTGTTAGCATAACCAAGCAGCATAGTGAATAAACACTTCATCACACGTGTGGGCACGCACGGTCACACACCCCGTGCACTCAGGGCACATTCTCGGTGAACACGGTCAAAGTCCGCTGACTCACCACTGCCCCTTGGATGACAATATCTCGTGAGCATTTAGTCTTTCTGGCCACTGCCTAAGACCCTCCATCTATGCCAACGGAGAGTACCACGTACTTTAGGTCTCTCTAACCGAACCACATAGATCGGGTACGGTTCCGCCTAACCCGTTGCTCACACCGCAACGTCAATTTAGTCGTCTGCGCGGGTCAAGCTTCCCCGAGTCCCGTTCCCAACACACAACATATAACCCAGTTATGTTCAGGTTGGCTCCCAGGCCACCATGTTGGCAGAATCACGCATCTGCCTAGTTTTCCGGGTGTACCTTGGAGTTAATCCTCAAGGCTCCCTGTTGCAATCTACCACGTAGAAAACCCGAAATACAAACATTCGCGCGGAGTCTTCTCCGGCCATTCATGCAATGCAACATCACCGATCCAGACCAACTTATCCGGGTAGGCTTCACACATCATGCCTATATCCATTCTCGATTACGAACTCTACATGTACACAACGAGGACTATTCATGTCTACCCGAAGGAACGCCTCAACTCACAGCAAACTCGCGAGTGCGAGCTTCCTATGCAAAGGAAAAGAGAACTTCACATGTCCTAGGATGAGAATCGTTACCCTAGTATTTTTCCTTGGCACCATGGAAATGCATGCAGATGAAAAGCACCGCAATCTCCTTGCCTCCGTAGATCCGAAGTCGGCTCGCGATTTGGAGCCCCGAAGCTCCGCAGGTGACCGGATCTAGCCTCCTTCTTCTTCCTTGCTCTCCCCTCTCTAGATCTTTAGAAAGAGAATGGTAGGTTGAAATGAAGGATTTCCAACCCTATTCCCGGGTATATCTCACCAGGAACAACCCCTAGCCGTCGGATCCCAAAATAATGAAACGAACGACCAAGATTCGAAGCTGAAATGCAAAATCTGGGCCGAACACATCCGGTGACACGCCCGTGTCAAGGGCCGTGTTCCCCATTCACCGTCGAAACCGACGTGTCCCGAAAGAACACGGGCAACCAACACGCCTGTGTTTGACCTGACACGCCCGTGTCATCCAATACACGGCCGTGTTCCTGGCCGTGTTCCTCCATCAACACAAGACCAACACCAACCCGAGACACACACGGGTCTTGGACACGCCCGTGTCCCATTTGACACACCCGTGTCACCACCGACACGCCTGGGCTTCTAGGCTGTGTTTCACCCTTGAATAAAATCGGCCAACCACCCGAGAAGGACACGGCCTGTGACATGCTCGTGTCCCAGGCCGTGTTCGCTGCTCGACGATCGTCGATTCCAAAATTCGTCGACCACACAGCCAGATCGTCGACCCAAGCACGACACGCCCTGGGACACGCCCATGTCCCAGACCGTGTGCCCCCTGCCAAATTCCAAACTTGGTTCAAAACGCCTCTAGTCGCTCTTTTGATTTTCAGGGCGTTACACAGTGATTGAGTGTAGATGCTAGGCTGGTTGTAGTTGAAGAGGCACGAAGAGCTGGTATTGGAGACATTTTTTGGAGAAGACTTCCGCATCTTTCCAAATGGTGGGCCAGAAATACCCGTGCCTTAGGATTCTTTGTTCAAGAGTGTGAGTCCCTGAGTGGCTGCCACACTCTCCCAAGTGGTCTTCTCCAGGACACGAGGGACTTCAATCTCCGACAAACACCGAGCTAGAGGGTCTGAGATGGTTTTGCGATAAAGCTCTCCTTCATGTAGTAGATAATACGCGGCTTTGTAATGGAACTTCCTCTGATCCCCTTGCTGGCAGGAATTTGTCCCGTTGTTAAGAAATAGACGAACGGATCCCTCCAAGATATCCTCTGCTCGATCTCCATCATCTCCCCCTCTTCGATGGACGGTCAGAACAGTTCAGTCACGGTCTCGCCAGCCCGGGGACCGTACTTGGCAAGGTCGTCTGCTTCTGAATTCTCTTCTCAGGGTACGTGCTCGACGAAGAAAGATTGAAAACCCCCGATCAGACCTTTCACTTTGACTAAGTATCTCTGCAGGATCAGATCATTCACCTCGAATTTGCCTTTAATCTGAGACGCGACTACCATCGAGTCGGTGAAGGCCCTGATATCTCGGATTGCCAACTCCTTGGCGAGACGCAAGCCAGCCACCATGGCTTCGTACTCCGCCTGATTATTTGTAACGGGGAAGAGGATCTCGACTGCTTGCTCGATCCTGGTTCCCTGGGGGCTCACCAGCACAACTCCGGCTCCCACAGAGTATCTACCCGATGCCCCATCCACAAACATCTTCCATGAAATTGGGCTAGAAGAGCCTTCCTCTCCTTCAACCTCGACTGAGAAGTCGGCAAGGAAATCCGCCACTGCCTGCGCCAGAATGCTCCACTCCGAGAGTAAGAGATATCAAACTCGCTAAGCTCCACTGCCCACTTTACCAGCCTGCCAGAATGCTCCACTCCATCAAGGATACTGCGCAGAGGATGATCGGAGATGACCCTGATGGAGTGAGCCAAAATATGGACGGAGCCTCCGAGCTGAAACTACCAAAGAAAACACCAACTTCTTTAGGATAGGATATCTCACCTCCGCCTGCCGCAGAACTTTACTAACATAGTAGGCAGGGGCTGCTTCTTGCCTTCCACTCAGACCAACACCGAGCTAACTACCTCTGCTCCGACTCCCAAATAGAGAAAGAGATCTTCGTTACCCCGCAGGCCTTGGAGGAGAAGAGCTTGGGTTAGATGTTGCTTGAGCTTTCCGAAAGCCTCCTCACACTCTGCGGTCCACTCGAACTTCTGATTCCCCCGAAGAGTTTTGAAGAATGGAGAGCACTTCTCCCCTGCCTTGGACAAGAAACGTCTAAGGCCTGCCAGCCTTCCCGTCAACCTTTGAACCTCCTTTGGATCCCTCGGGGACGCCATCTCCAGAATGGCCTTTACTTTGTCGGGATTAGGTTCCACCCCCTGGGAGTGAGGAGGTGACCTAAAAACTTCCCTCTTCCTGCACCGAAGATGCACTTGTCCGAGTTAAGTCGCATCTTGTACTTCCTCAGGGTAGCGAAGGTCTTCACCAGATCCGTTATGTGCTCCACAACACTTTTGCACTTGATGAGAAGATCGTCCACATAGACTTCCAAGTTCTGCCCCTTCTGCCCCTTGAAGATTTGATCCATCATTTTCTGGTAAGTTGCGCTTGCATTCTTGAGCCCGAAGGGCATCATCTTGTAGTTATAGAAGCCATCGCTAGTTATGAAGGAGACGTCGCGACAGTCGGGGGGATGCATCCGGATCTGGTGATACCCTGAAAAAGCATCAAGAAAACTCAACACAGGAAACCCGACGACGGAATCAACCAGTGCGTCGATTTGAGGCAAGAGGTAGCAATCCTTTGGGCAAGCTTTATTCAATATGGAAAAATCAATACATAGATGCCAGCCCCCTCCTGGCTTCTTCACCATTACAACATTAGAGACCCAGCCTAGATACTGGATCTCCAAGACAAAGCCTGCCTCCAGCAGCTTCTCTACCTCCTCCATAATCAGCCCGACCAACATGGCAGCGCTCTTCCTCTGCTTCTGACGAACAGGAGCCACCGCGGGATCCAGGTTGAGGCGATGGCAGACAACATCGGCGTCGACCCCTGGCATCTCGGCGACACTCCATGCGAAGACGTCGACATTGTCCTGCAGGCAAGCGACCATCTCTATCTTCCCTTCTAGCGGCAGAGATCCTCCAACCTTTAGCAGTCCTGGCTCTCCTACCTGAGAGATCACTTCCACTTCCTCCACCTCTTCAGCAGCACATAACACATTCTCCTTCTCCAGCAGCTCCTCCAACTTCTTCGCATCACCCATCCAGCTGATGGTGCTGACGACATTCAGGTAACATTCCCTGGAGGCCTTGGGATCTCCCATGATCCTGACTTGAACATCTCCACGGCATTACTTCAAGCACTGGTGATAAGATGACGGAACGGCCTTGAAATAGTTGAAGAGGGGCCACCCGAAGATGGCGTTGTATCCGCTCGGTGCGTCGACGATGATGAAGCAGCATCGGATCGACGTCCCGCCGAGTGTAACCAGAAGCTCCACCGCTCCCTCCACCTCTTTCTTCTCTCCTGAGAAGCCAAAGAGAGGTCCATCTGCAGCCTGAACCCGGGACGCTTCCACCTGAAGACCGACAAAGGTTCTCTTGAAAATGACATTCACCGAGCTCCCGTTATCCGCGAGGATTCGGTCGATGGTGAAGTCTTCGATGGCAGCTTGAATCACCAAGGCGTCGTGGAAAGGGTTCTCATTCTCCAGCATATCCTCCTCCTAGAAGGTGATCTCTTCCAATGGCGGCGGGTTCTGCAACGTCGAGACGACGTTCTTCCGATAGATCTGGTGGAGACTCCCCTTGCGGGAAGCTCCGAGTCTGGCCCCTCCATTGATCACTCCTACATGCCCACCTCCTGGGCCATATATCACTTCTCCACGACCTCCCAGGTCGACTCGGTCTTCATTCCTCTTATTCACTGGAGTTTGGAACGCTACCTGCCCCACCGGGGCCTCCTGTCTCTGCTGCTCTCTCTTCGCTGCTCCTGCTTCCAACCTCCTCCTTACTTCCCAGAACTCCGGGCAAGATAAGGTCTCGTGCCCGCTGCTCCCTCCGGTGCCGTTTGTTGTCTTGGCGAGCGATGGTCATCTTGTCCCTTCTTCCTCCTCCTCGGACTCACTCCTGCCGGTTACCGTTCCTCCTCTCCTCCTGGAATTGTTGCCTTGCTGGTGGTCTCCACTGGGGAAGATTCTCTGGATACTAGAATCATCGACCGTACCCTCTTCCTGCCTGGGCCTCTGTCGGCCTCCTCTCTTCCTGTCTTCGAGGCCTCTCCTGCCTCCTCTCCTCAACCCTCCCGGGCTCTTCTCCCGTCCTCCTCTCTTCTCTCCTCGGCTCCTCCCTCCTCTCATGCCTCTCTGGCGTCCTCCTTGCCTTAGCTCCCGAAGATCCTGCTCTTCCCTTCTCCCTCGACTCCTCTCCATCCAGCCTTGTCAAGAAGTCATTGTTCTTCTCCTCTCCGCGAACAAAGGTGTTCGCCCTTTCTATCATCTCTTCAAAAGATCTCGGGGGGTTAGACCCAATCTCCATGCTGAACAAATCTTGCTTCAGCCCGAACTTCAAGGCCACCATCAAGGTAAAGCTGTCTACCTCCTCTACCTCCAGGATCTCCTCCTGGAAACGGTCTACGTAGTGGCCCAAGCTCTCGTGCTGCCCCTGTGTAACCTTGAATAGAGTCGTCGCCTCCTTCCTCATCTTCGATGTCGCGAACCTAGCCATGAGGCCCCGACGCAGATCGGAGAAATAGTACACAGACCCTGCTGGTAGTTGATGGAACCAGTCTCTAGCGTTCCCCTTGAGGGTGTTGGAGAAGAACCGGCACTTGAAGGTGTCTGACATGTTGCGGATGGAGACGACGTCTTCAAACCATTGGAGATGTCTGACAGGGTCGTCCCTGCCAGAATAGTAGGTGAGGACGGGCTCTCTGAACCCTTCAAGAACTGGGGCTGCGAGGATCTCGTCACAGAAGGGGCTCCTCCCTCCCTGGAGGTGGCGAGTTTCATCCTCGCTGGAGACGTCATACTCGTTATAATGCCGAGTATCTCTGTACCTCGCCGGTGACATTGGATCCCGAAAGCGGACCCATTGACTGCCCGCCGGATGATATCGCGGCTGCATCGGTCGCTCCTCTCTCGCCCAAGCGGGCTCCTTTCCAGCTCGCCTCGGCGCTTCTTCCTCCAGCAGTGTCATGCGACGTGGAGAAGTCGCCGTGACATCGGGGCGATGAGCAAACCTGGCAAGAATGGTCTGCTCGATCCTCTTCGCAAACTCTTCAAACACGACAACCATCACAAACTCGCCACCTCGCGCGACTTCTCTTCCTCCTGCCGAGATGCCGACCAACTCTCCATGCTCGCCACCATTGGCCATCTTACTCAACCACTATACTTTCCTCCTTGGTTGCGATCCACGCTCACCGCACCAAGTGTTGAAGCCAGGAAAAATCCTAACCTCGAATTCGGACCAAAGCCGCCTAAGGTTACCGGTTCAGAGGTCAGATCAGAAGGCTATGGTGACTAGGACAAAGAACCAAGTCAAACAGGACCCCATATGTTGCGGCAGGAAGGTCCCACCACGTACCCGGATGCTCAAAAGGAGTAGCCCCTTCTCAACCAAAGATGACCGAACTGAGTATGAGGGAGATTAGCTGATGACGAAGTTGCAAGGTCGCGACTTGATCTCTAAGAAAAGGGAATCCAAAGACTCGGCTAGTATCTCAAAAGTGAAGCTCGCGAGTATCCTGCAGATGATTTCCAATGCCTCGCCTTGTACCCATGGGGTCCTATTTATAGGCAAATCTAAGGAGGGAGGTTCATATTTATACCCCACCCCCTAGCGACTAGGCGACTTCCAGAGGAACTCACATGGGCTGGGCGAGTATCTCGCCTAGTCGCCGACCTGACAAGTATGCAAGGGGAGCTCGCCTATACTCGCCCAGGCCTTTCGCGATCTTGTATGCTGACTTTGACTCCTATCTTGACTTGTTGACCTTGACTTCTGCTGACCTGTCTGTGGTAGGACCCACCCTAGACGAATACAAGTTGTACAAGAGGCAATAAAAGAAGAGCGTTTATATTGACAGTCCACATATCGATATTTGCAGCCCTGAAAAAAGTCAAAATAATACCAAATAGTCAAAATCCCCCCTCTATAATGGCAGCCCCGACCTTTGCCCTTCCGCATTTTCGCTGATCTTCATTGTCGCATCTCCGCTTCTAATTTCCGCATCTCCACCTCCTCTTCGCCGCATTCCTTTGTCCTGCAGTCTTCTTCCTCAGCCTGCTCCTCCACTGGAATTTTTCGCCGCCTGGAGGCCGAAGCCCCGCTTTCTCGGTCCCAAACCCTAAACAAATTTCTGGTATCGCCGCCGCCGCCACTCGATTGCCCTTCTTCCTCGATTCCAGGCAGAGCCGATGCCGATGCCGCCGTTGCCGGACTGCCCTTCTTCCCCGACTGTCCTTCTTCCTCGACGCCCAACTGTCCTTCCTCGATTCCGGCTACGAAAAATAAAAGAATAAATGCTGGTATTATTGTATATGGAATATGAGTATCTTGTGTACAACCTATACCTCTTTTGACCTTATTTTTAGCAACTTGTACAACAAATTCTCCTGGGTTCTTGGTCTGTAAGTATCAATATTCAAAAGCCTTATACCAGAAGGATTTTCAACACCAAATTTTGAGAAATATGCAAAAGTTTTTTCTTCAGCAATAAAATTAGTCATTTTGTCATATATCCTTTTCTATGCAGCTTTAAAAATCTAGGCTTCGTTTGGCGCAGCGTTTGGAGCTCTCTGTTTGGGGCAAACACCGCCACATGACGGGTAACCAAATGGTAAGTGGCGGCGTTTGCACCCACCGCGCCATGGGAAATGGAGGAAAACAATGAGATTCCAACCGCGGCCTCCTCTCTCCGATTCTGAAAGCCCTCATTCTCCTCCTGCCGTCGGAGCAAAACGCCAAACCAAACGAAGTCCTAGTCAATTTTCTTCATCAATCCTTTCTATGCATGCATTTGTTGCAGCATCAAGTTGCATTGGAGAAGAATTTCATTAAGCGGTAGGAATGATATGTTCTTTCTTCAGAGTCAGAATGACAAACCTACCAGATGGTGAAGGCTAGTTGGGGTGGATGCCCGATCAAGTAACATGCGTAATAATGCCTAGTTAAGTAACATGACATTGAAAATTTTGAAGAATCCCGATTATTTATAGCTGGAAAGAGCACGGTGTTAATCATGAAATTAATATATTTGTTAAAAAAATAAATTTTAAGCTGCCAATATCCTGTGGACTGCCAATATCGCTTTGTTGGGATGCTATTATCTATAAGCTGCCAATAGTCATATGCGTGCTGCCAATATAAACGTCCTAAAAGAACCAAACACTCATTTACATTATATGGGCTGGAACATTGTGATTAGGGGTCTGAGAACAAAAAGTTTAGGGTATATTCGTATGTGATAAGCTCCAACAGACGACAAAGAAAAAATATTGAAAGCTGAAATAATATAGGCTCTATTTGACATTCCGGCGGGGCGCCGTTCCGGCCTGAACGAGCCGGAGAAAGGCTGTTTGGCGAGCTTCGCGCGAGAACGGCCGGCGTAAATGGGTTCCAGCCCGATGTTTTCACGCTGGTAGGCGGAGCACCGGTCAACCGTTCTAAACGGCCTTTTCCTCTCTCCTCGCTGGCCTCCCGCCGGCCCGACATGTCAAACAGAGCCATAGTATCATTGTACTTTACGATAAATATCGGACATTCAACAGTACATGCGAATGCCCACACACATCTAAAAGTGAATATTTCTTATTTTGCTTTGAGATTTGTACGGAACCACTGTATTTATATTTGGCATACAGTAGTAATAACTGTACATTTTTACGGTGTTAAGGGTTATTTCGTAAATTCATTATTGTCAGTCCAGGCGAAGGAGTTAGATTTAGAGGCACAATTTTACAAACTACTGACTTCTCGAATCCCAGCCGCGCCGTTGCTAGGGTTTAGTTCTAGGGTTTTCGCTACCTCCCCCGGCGGCCGCTGCGCAATGGGTAAGCCCGGACGGCCTCTTCCGCCAACTTCCTCTGGTTCCCGCTCTCGCTCCCGCTCCCGCTCCCCTTCCTCTCCGTCGCGTTCTTTCTCAGGCTCGGATTCCCGGTCAAAGTCCCGTTCCCGTTCGAAGTCATTGAGTTCGTCCTCTTCGCCCAGTGAGAGCTCCCGTAGTCGTTCCCCTCCGCCTCAGAGGAAAAGGTGAGCTTGTTTTCTTGTAAGCAGCATCTGTTGTGTTTTTTTTTCTTGACAAAGCTGGCGATTAAGTAGTTCGGCAAGTTGAGGGGCATTCACGATTTACTATGTTTATGGCAGCTAATTCTTTCACGATCTCGTGCTTAGTACTTTGAATTGCTTGAACCACTCACGTAATCCTTTTTACATTATTCGTGCATTTGAATCTTGATGTGTACAGTTAGATTTGATGTGCTTTGGATCTCCTTATGCTGGGAAGCTTTCATTCTTTTCTTGGCCCTGTTGTTTGTGACTTGTGAGGTAGCCTGTACCGTTCAAGAGTTCACATACTCTTAAATTTGAATGCAAATAAATTTAATAACTATTACATGAAACCATTATGAAATAACAAAAAGCAAAATACAAAGTTATTACACCATACATGTCATAAACTTAAATTTGGAAACGACACATTTAAAAAGATTTTGTTGTTGTTAGAAGTGTTTATCGTAAATGCAGTCAGAATGATGCGCCATATGGTAAAATACAAGTCCATTCTCATGAAGAAGTGCACTATAAAGAAAGAAAATTTTCTTCTCATGCTAGAAAGCATGAGCATTTGATTTAATGAACAAGTGCCTTAGCATTATTATTTAGAAATCACAAGTTTTTAATTTAGGGTTTAGGGGGGTATCGGGACTTCGGTATTGGTAAGTCACAATATTTTTATATTTCTTTATAGCTGGCTTACATGATTTCAATTGGAGCCTTAAATATTAAATAACAACAACAACACTCAAGCCTTTATCCCACTATAGTGGGGACGGCTCTATGGATCCTTGCCGCCATTGTGCCCTATCTTTAGTCATAATCTCACTAATGCCTAAGTACATCATGTCTTTTCTTATATTTTCATTTCAAGTCTTTATTGATCTACCCCTCCCTCATTTAACATGCCTGGTGACTAGGCTCTCAGAACTCCTAACATGTGCTTCTAATGGTCTTCTTTGTGTGTCCAAACTATCTTAATCAAGCTTCTCTGCAATTAGTGCTACTCATGTCTTATCCCTGATACATTCATTCCTAATTTTATCCAGTCTCGTGTGTCCACACATCTACCTAAGCATTCTCATCTCCGCAACTCCCATTTTTTGCTCATGTACACAATTCACTACCCAACACTCTGAACCATAGAGCATTGCTGGTCTAATTGCAGTACGACAAAACTCGTCTTTATGTTTTAATGGTATTTTATGATCACATAAGATCCCTTACGCGTCTCTCCACTTAAACCAACCTGCTTGGATTCTATGTGCCACATCTTTATCAATTCCTCCATCTTTTTGAACTATCGATCCAAGATATTTAAAACACTCACTACGGGAAATAGCTTGATCACCCAACTTAATAACCAAGTCATCCATCCTTCTTGCATTGCTAAATTTAAGTTTTATATACTCCTATTTGCCCCGCTCAACCTAAAGTCTTTCTTTTCTAAAGTGTCTTGCAAAGATTCAAGTTTTGCGTTTTCACCCTCACGGGTCTCATTGACCAAAACGATATTATATGCAAACAATAAACACCAAGGTATTGATTGTTGGATATGTCCGGTAAGCTCATCTAAGATAAGGCTAAAGAGATAAGGGCTTAAAGATAAGCCTTGATGTAAGCCAACAATGAGAGAATTCTTGTGTTTATCCTTCAGTTGTCCTCACCCTTATCACTGAATTTGTATACATATTGTTTATTATGTCAATATATGATACATTTACACTTTTCTTTTCCAAGACTCTCCATAAGATCTCTCTTGGAACTCTATCATAAGCCTTCTCATGATCGATAAACATCATATGCAAATCTTGTTTTATTTCTCAATAGTTGTCAACGCGTCTCCTCAAGAGATGTATAACTTCCATGGTCTGACCTCTCTGGCATAAATCCAAATTGATTCTCCGAGATGTTAGTCTCTCATCTTACTTTTCTTTCTATTACTCGTTCCCATAATTTCATGGTATCACCGTACGACTCATTAAGTTAATTTTGCTGTAATTAACATCATTTTATATATCTCGTTTGTTCTTATACAAATGTTCTAATATACTTTCTCTTTATTGATCTGTCATCCTCTTTGACTTCAGTATTTTATTGAAAAAACATGTAAGTCACAAAATTCCTTCATTCCCTAGAAATTTCTATATTTCGATAAGTATATCGTCTTGCCCAATATCCTTTTCATTTTCATCTTTTTAGAACATCATTTACCTTCAATACTTGAATTTTACGATAAAACATTATGTTTTTATACTCATCCGATTTACTTAACTCTTCCAAGTCCAATTCATTGTCTTTTGTTTCATTATAGAGTTGATAAAAGTATCTTTTCCATCGCTATTTAATATCAACATTATCCATCAAAACTGTATCTGTTTTATCCTTTATGCATTTTACTTCGTTTAAATCTCTTGTTTTATTTTTTGTAGTTCGAGCAATTTTATATATATCACACTCTCCATTTTTGGTATCTAGTTGCTTATAAAATTCTCTATAAACTTGACTTCTTGCTTTAGCTCAAACCCTTGAATATTAAAATGATCTACGTAAATAAGTAAAAGGTAATACAAATAAAATTTATTTTTTGATACTTAAATAAGTGAAAAAATACTTAGCATAGTTATGAAAGACTCAAGTCATTCCAAGTTGCAAAGAGGTCTTGGAGCGTAGGACGCTTAAGGCGCGGACACGTTTTTAACGGGGACAAGACACAACCGCATCCATTTTAAATAATCAACATCAAACAACAGTTCTTCTTTTCGGTCAGATTCTTCATCTATCATACTCATTAATCATCAATTGCTATCCTTTATATCTCTTAAAAAATAGAATCAATATGGTCACTTTCATCATATATAAATATCAACGCTCGATTATGTTTCACAAACACTAAATCATACAAAAATTATTGAGTCTTTACATTATTTATTTCTTTATTTGATTTTTTCACAACAAAAATCTCATCAAGGCGTGCCATTATGCTCTGAAGTCATAAAAAGTGCACGAAGGTACACGCCTCGGTGCCTAGTGCCTTAGGCGCGCCTTTAATAACTTAGATAGTATATACATTGAGAGAAGAATCTCCCCGCCATTTGCTGATCATCAATTCGCTTGATTCTTGGTATGATTATGCCCCCATAGAAATTTGACGGTAGTGCCGAATTGTCTCTTTCAGTCGATGAGGTTTTAGTGGTTGACTACTTGTTCCACTCCTCAAATTGTTATGTAACCACAGTCTTAATGTATAATCATAAGGGGGAAGTTTTCTTGAGTGATGCCAAATTCATTGATGACGAGACATTTGTTTTTTTGAGTCATCACCTGTGATTAGGATGTCATCGACATATACTAAAAGGAGAACGATGCTTGTTGTGTGATGTCGAGTAAACCGAGAGAAATCTGCTGAGTTCTGAGTAAAACCAACTTCTCGCACAACTCTACTAAACTTGTCGAATCATGCCCCATGGGGGGGGGGTGTTTGAGAACATAAATCGACTTCTTGAGCTGACAAACTCAGGACTCCCCCGTGGTCTCAAACACCGGAGGTTTTTGCATGTAAACTGCTTCTTGTAGATCGCCATTTAGAAAAGGATTTTTGATATCCAGTTGATGTAAGGGTCATTGGCGATGCACAACCACTGAAAGGAGGACACGAACCGTGTTGAGGTTGGCCACTGGAGAGAATGTTTCCCCATAGTCAAGATCTTGTTGTTGAGTAAATCCACGAGCCACCAGTCGGGCCTTAAGACGGTCAATTGTCCCATCAGGAGCATGCTTGATGACAGAGATCCATTTGCAGTCAACAATAGTCTGGCCTTGAGGGATAAGAACCAGTTCCCAGGTCTGGTTAGCTCAAAGGGCTGTTATTTCCTTGTCCATGGCTGCCCGCCAGCTCGGATGTTGAAGAGCCCCCTGCACAGAGTTAGAGACAAAAATAAAGGATAATGAAGTAGCAAAGGTGTGAAGCGCCGGAGACATGCGATGTAAAGATACATAGTTCGCCAGAGGATGGGCGGTGAAGGGCGGTGTCAGATCAGCAAGTCGCAGAGTGACAGAGGTCGAAGCCGACTGTATCGGGGCGGCGGAATGAAGAGGGAGATGAGTATAGACACAAATAAGAGGGGGCTTGTGGAGAACAGGAGCCGGGCCAAGGAGGAGAGGTAACTGGGACGACAGGTCTTGACAAGGATTCTGGTGGAAGAGGTGGGTTTGGAGGGGTGAAGTATGATTGATCTTCTCGAAAGGTAACATTCGTTGAAACGGTTACCTTGCGGGTAGTAGGAGAATAATAAACATAACCTTTCTGGGTACGGGAATATCCGACAAACAGTGTGTTTGGCTACCCGAGGATCCAACTTGTCTGTGGACAGATCAAGTAAGTGAACATAACAAGTGCAACCGAAGATGCGAGGCGTGAGGAAGAACAACTGAGTAGAAGGGAAGAGAAGACTAAACAGAGTAGAGCATTTTGGTGGACATAGGAAGGAAGACGGTTGATGATATAACATGTCATCGAAAGCGCAAAGTTTCAATATGCCTGGGGTACCTGCATTTGAATCATGAAGGAGCGAGCAATATCGAGGTGTCTATTTTTACGTTCAACCACTCCGTTTTGTTGGAGGATATTTGCACACAAAGTCTGGTGAATGATTCCAAATGCAGAACAGATATTAACAAATTCATGGCTATTGTATTCACGAGCATTATCTGTTCAGAGAGTTTTAATTTTGTCGGAAAATTGTGTGCGAGTCTTAAGAATAAACGCTCAGAACACACAGGGAAGCTCAGAGCCATCATGAAGTAAGTATAACCAGGTTGTGCTAGAATAATCATCAATAAAAGTGATAAAATAACGATAACTAGACACATTAATTATTTTGTACGAGCCCCAAACATCAGAATACACTAAAATAAAAGGAGCAGAGCTCCAAGAACAATGAGAAGGAACAAGTAACGATGTTGTTTCCTAAAGTACATGAATCACAGGTAAAAGATGGAAGAAAAATATCAGTGAAGACATTCTTGAGGACTGGAAGAGGAGCATGCCCAAGACGCCGATGCCAATCAATGGAGGAGACTGAGGAGAGGATTGTAGGAGAAACATCAAGAAGGTAGAGCCCGTTTTGATGTCGTCCTTAACCTTTAGCCGCATGGAACCCACATCAGAGAATGAGGGAGTCGTGGCCGACGAGAGGATCTGAGTCCGAACACTTTGTAGATGAGGCAGGACACGAGTCATCATCATGACAATACCAACTGCTTCCTTTTGATCGCGTTGGGCAGCGAGATCCGTAGTTGGGGGCTGATGCTGAATACAAGCTTCAACCAGTGTCTTGGACTGATCAACAAACAAAGTTAAGTTGGAAGCCCGCCGATGTCAAGAGTCTGAAGATCAGTGATGATATCATACAAGTGCTGGAGACTGTCCTTGCCCGAGTAAAGAGAGTGGAGTTCATCCCACATCGCCTTGACCGTCTCGTGATACATGGCCATGCAGTAAGGTTCGCCATCAAGGGAGTTGAGAAGCCATGTTTGAACACGACCATCGTTCTGAATCCGGTCATCGGTAGGGGCACGAGGAACATCCTGGGTCAAATGATGCAGAAATCCCTTTGACTGAAGAACCCGACGAACAGAGTGCACCCACTCAACGAAGTTCCTCTTTCCAGTAAGAGAGATGATGGTAATGCGCAACTCGTCACAAAGTTCAGGAACAGGGACAACCACATCAGTAGGAGTGGAAGTGGCAGTAGATGTATCCATGACCAAGTAACCGGCGGTGAAGCGAAGCGGCGGTTAAGCGAAGCGGCCAGGAGAAGAATGCATAGCGGACAGGAACATGCAACAGCGGCTAAGGACTGGCGGACTGACACTCGACCGACGGCAAGATCAACAACGGCTAAGTTAGGCCGCAACGAGTAGAGACCACGTCACTGCGGTTTGACAAAGCTAATTGACAAGGCCACGTCGGTTGGAGCAACGAACTTGAGGAGAGACCGCAGCGGACTGAGGCAATCAGTACAGAGTGCGGATGAACGACTCGTACTGAGAGAAGTGTGCAAGATCACACGATAAGAAACCCACATGGCAAGAGCAAGCCGTGACAAATGAAGTCGGCAAGAGCAGACCACGCGATAAGAACCCTGCACGAGAACAAAGAGAGACCGGTGTGACTGGTTGGCGATGATAAGCAAATCGCTGGGAGACCGCGTGGAGCAGACAAAAAGAGATCGGAGGGGTCTGAAGAGGAGAAGATCGCAACGACAAGAGGAGAAGATTACAACGACATGAGGGGATCACACGGTTAGGGAGAGAGGACCGCAAGGATAAAGGAGAAGCCGAGCGGTTAGGGAGAAGCGGCCGCAGGAAAGAGGAGAAAGAGGAGAGTGGGTCGCACAGAGCAGAGTGGAGAGAGAGTTTAAAAAAGGGAGAGAGAGGAGAGGGGGAGGGGGTGGGTGGTTCCATGGGAAGGAGACTTGCGGACCTTGCGGTTAGCTGCAAGTAAACCGCAAGACTAGGAAACCGCAAAGGGAGTTGCGGGTAGAAGGGCAGAGACCACAGAGAGGGTCGCAGATAGGAAACCGCAGAGAGGGTGGCAGGTAGAAAATCAGAGACCGCCCGGGATCGCTGACTCCGATACCATGTAGAGAAGTGCAAGATTAATGAAGAAACAGAACATAAACGTTGTATATCCTTGTTGAGCATATAAATACAATGTATGAGTACATATATATGGGAAGGAAAAAGAGAGAAGAATCTCATTTACAAGGTGTGAGACTAATACATAAAGAGAAAAAGAAATTAAATGAGTCATTATGTGGGCTTTTACATTGTCTTTTCTAACACTATGCATGCTCCTGCACATTTACATTGATCTTTTCAGGAGAGTTTTTCCTTGTTGATATTTTTTGTGATGGGGCTTGTTTGCTGCACCTCATGAATAAATTAAGTGCAGAGCATTCACAAAATGAGAGAATTATTCACTCATAATCTTCATTCGGAAGAAATAAATGCTACTATTTACCTATGGTAATGTTAGTTTACATATTTAGTTCATTTCTTTACGGGAATACAATTTACACCAATAAAGGTGAAACATCCACAAAAATACACAGCATTTTATCCCCAACACATACTTGCGGTTAGATGCAAGTAAACTGCAAGACTAAGAAACCACAGTGGGAGTTGCGGGTAGAAGGGCAGAGACCGCAGAGAGGGTCACAAATAGGAAACTGCTGAGAGAGTGGCAGGTAGAAAATCAGAGGCCGCCCGAGATCGCTGACTCTGATACCATGTAGAGAAATACAAGATTAATGAAGAAACAAAACATAAACGTTGTATATCCTTGTTGAGCATATAAATACAATGTATGAGTACATATATATGGGAAAGAGAGAGAGAAATCTCATTTACAAGGTGTGAGACTAATACATAAAAAGAAGAAGGAACTAAATGGGTCATTATGTGGGCTTTTACATTGTATTTTCTAACACTCTGCATGCTCGTGCTCATTTACATTGATCTTTTCAGGAGAGTTTTTCCTCGTTGATATTTTTTGTGATGGGACTTGTTTGTTGCACCTCATGAATAAATTAAGTGCAGAGCATGCACAAAATGAGAGAATTATTCACTCATGATGTTCATTCCGAAGAAATAAATGCTACTATTTACTTATGGTAATGTTAGTTTACATATTTAGTTCATTTCTTTACGGGAATGCAATTTACACCAATAAAGGCGAAACACCCACAATAAATACACAACATTTTATCCCCAACACATACCTACATGAATGTTTGAATCTTGGTAAAAGTAGTGTCACTAAGGAAATATAAATTAAATTATCTATGACCGACACATACCTGTCACAACATCCTCCTGCTCCTTGGCTTTCTGTTGGACAAGACCATAAGTTTTAGGCCGCACAGGGCCTCATCCTGTAGCTGGATTCACATTAGAACCCATTGGTGCTTTTCCTTTGTCAGCTCTAATAGGACCATCGTTCTCAAACTTCGACTATAAGAATGAGTTATGATTATCAAACCAAGGTGAAGAGGTTAAATTTAGAATGAACACACATTTGAGCATGAATTACCTGTTTTATGGGAGTTTCCTGGCAGTGGCGGGCTATAAGTACCGGTTGTTGACACTTAAAACAAACCCCTGTAGTAGACAAACACTCACCCAGATGGTGGTGATAACACTTAGGACAGAGGGGGTAATCCTTGACTTTGGCCTCGGTATGACCATCTCTCTTAACATCAGTCCTCTGCTTCTTTTTCCAGTTCTTTACTTAATTATTCTTGGTTTGGTACTGTTGAGGTGCATCCTGAGGCTGCTTCGAACAGAAGTTGGCACGCTTCTGAACCTTCTGCTGACCAGCTTCTAGCTTCCTTGCAGTGTCTACTAAGCTCTTGTAATCAACATTGACCATCGTCATCAATGGTTGCCTTAGCGAATCACGTAGTCCGTCCACGAATCGACTATACTCCTCGTTCTCGGCCCCTTGCATTGTGCCCGCATGACGAGATAAGTGGGTCAGCTCCTGCTCGTAGGCTATTACAGTTCTGTCCCCTGAATATGCCTAAGGTACTTTTCCTGGAGACTGCGACACTCAGACAGTGGTACAAACCAGTTAGCTAGTGCCATCGAGAATTCATTCTACGTGAACATATCTGTTGAGCGACATGCCATAATTAGAAATTACATTATCACTATGCTAAAAGGGTAAAGTATGCTAGGGAAAGGGAACTTTGAACTAAGTTACCACTGAGGGGCCTCGCCTTTCAGGAGAAAAGTCGCTAAAGGAACCTTCTTGTTCTCTGGGCACTCCATCACCTCGAGCAAGTCATGGGTCTTTATCAACCAATTGTCGGTCTCCATCGGCGTTTCTTCCCCATTGAAATTAGAGGGGTGGAGATCACGAAAGTTTCTCAGATAACGCACTATCTCTAAGTCCCCGATAGCTGGCATAGGAAGAGTTGCTGGATCTGTATCTGGCAGTGCATTTCTGAATTCCAACATGGTTAAGGCCACGACCCAGGCAATAATAGCGGCCATGTATGTTTGTTCTGGCACTGCTGGTGCTGCGGGCGCTGCTGGTATACTATTGTCTTCTATGACTATTTCAGGACTTGTATTCTGTTGAGAAGGCTCACCCACCTCACTGGTACGCGGTACCCATAAGACACAAGGAATGGAGTTATTGACGCCCGTAATATAAACAAAAGATCCACTATGAAAGATATTTTTAACGTACACATAATTAAGAACCAAATAAACTTGATGACTCTATCATCGAAGGCGTGATTCAGATGAAATCCTAAGGCTCTGTGAATTTTCCAGGTCATGAGATCCTAAACCCACCTCTGACACCAATTGTAACACCCAAACCTAGTTTAACAATAAAATCAACGGTCCGACCGGACCCTGCTGTAAGCAACAAACTAAGAAACGGTAATAGAACTGGTACATAACATGCATAATTAAAAAATAATGAAACTAAATTACAGTGAAAATAGAAAAATGGAACTAAGGGTAAAAGTGTATTTCATCAATTCTGAATTCACAGAGCCCTTAGAATAAACAATGAACCATACATCTGAATTGCTGAAATACTACAAAATGTTTGATGCAGGAAAACTCTTAAACAATATGGTTATACAATATCCATGAAAGAAAAACAATATAATACTGAAAAGGAAAACAACTGAATGAAAACAAACTATAAGAGTTACTCCACAAACACGCTCATCCTAGACGCAACTTCTCACCCGAGTCTCACATAAAAATATACCCGAAAGCGGGTTGACGCCCAACGAGAGTAAGAAAACTCTTTCTCATAGTGACACTCAAAATAAAGTTTTTATACTATGAAAACTATGTGCTGTTATACTATGCATGTTTTTCTATAATAATATTGGCAACGTAAATGTCTGTTCTAGTTCAATCATGTTAAATATAATTACTCAAGTTCCGAAAATTGGCTGAGTAAAAGAGTTTCTAAGCTTCGGTCTATACTTGGGTTCTGAATGGCTTATGTTTGTCCTTTAAATTCTAGGCAGAGTAGTTGCTGTTGCGGAATTCTAATCTAACGATTCGAGTCTCTACTAACGAATCCAACTGTTCTAGTGTCTCACGGGCACAAACTCACATCTACTAAATTTCTGAAAAGGGAGCCGTCACCCCAAGAATTTAGGCTCATAAGGTACACTACGCCCTATGGGGAAGATAGCGCGCCTCTATCAAGCACGAGAGAAGATCTCAATCATGCATACTTATCATGGTCTATTTACTGCTACTCTGCTTACGTATTTATTTGCGTATTTTTTGCAGTGCATCAAGTCCGTTACTCGAATAAAATTCATATTCATAAGATTAATATTTCCCGCTTCACAAATATGCACAAATGCATATTTTCCATAATTTACACAGTTTCTGGATGTTTTACTATTCGGGAATTTAAATATTACTTATAGTCTACATATCAGTGAGATATTTACTGGGTTAAAGTTTTCTAATAACAACTTCAATTTCATATAAATATAAGGATTTTCTGAATGATAAGGACATTTTATATGCAGACTATTTGGTATGTCTAACACAAAAGGAATAACAATTTGTTACCGTGGTATTGCAGTGTTCATACATGTTGGAAAAGCCCATTTAGTCTAGGCCCATTATGTAACATTTATTGACATTTATTGTTTTTCTCTCCTCTTTAGTCCCACATCTTGTATAGAACCATCTTCTCTTCTTCTCTCATCTATATATTTGTACTCATTCTTTGTATTTGATACAAGTGAACATATATACAAGGTGATATTTTTCCCTCTCTACATGGTATCAGAGCCACCGATTCTCCTCGAGCGGCTTCCCCTTTCTTAACCGCGCGGTCTGTCTTCTGTCCGCTACCCGCCCGGCTTCTTGCGGCCTGCCTTCCTGTCCGCTCCGCTCCTCTCCTTCTGCTTCCGCTTCTTCTCCGTGGTTTCCCCCTCCCATCCGACATTTTATAGCCTTCCCCTTCTCTCTCTCGTCGGGTCCACCTTTCCTCTCTCTCCTCCAGACCGCTGTCTCTTGCGGCCTGTTCTCTCTCTCTCTCTGCGGCCTGTGTCTCCTCAGGCCTGGTACAACTCGCTGTGGTCTGCGGCCTGCTGATCTGCCTCTCTCGCGACCTGCTCTGGTTCGCTCTCCGTTCGCTCTCCGGCTTCCTATACCTCGCTGCGGCCTGCCTCTCTCCCGACCTGCTTCGGCTCGTTGCGGCTTCACCTAGCTCGCCGCGGCCTACTCATCGCTGCGGACTACCTCTCTTGCGGCCTGCTCCAGCTCGCAAGCGACCCGCCTCTTCTGCAGCCTGCCTCTCCTGCGGGTTGGTCCCGGGCTTTGCGGTCTCCTCTCTTTCCGCTCGAGTCTTCCCTACTCGCGGTCTCTTCTCTCTCACCGCCACCGGCCTCCTGTCTCTTTGACCGCTGCTGTGCTCAGCCAGACCGTGCGGACTCCTGCCTTCCCGCATTTTGGTCGCGGTCTTCTCCTTTTCCTTTCTTTGCGGCCTCTCTCTGTCCGCTGTGACCTGATCTCTCTCCCGGCCTCCGCCTTTGTTCACGGACTCCTTTCGCAGTTTGGTGCCCGGGCGGTCTCTGCTCGGGTCGCGCGGTCTTCTTGGTTGCCCGGTCTGTTCTCCTAGCCGCCTCTCTTCTCCATGGCCTCCTCTGCTGATTCCGTTGGCATGGCGGTTCCTCCTGCTGACCGCCCGACCTCTCTCCCGGAAGTCCGCGACGAGCTCCGTATTACTACCATTTCTCTGACCGACAAGAAAAGTTTTGTAGAATGGGCACACTTTGTTCGCCGTGTCCTGCAATCCAAGGGGTTCATTCATCACTTGACTCAGGCCGTTATCGGTACTCCTACGGATGATTGGTTACGCAATGATGGTCGGGTGCAGACTTGGCTTCTTAATTCTCTTGATGGCGAATCCTATCGCCTGACCATGTACCATGAGACGGCCAAAGGCATGTGAGACGAGCTCCACACACTCTACTCTGGCAAGGACAGTCTTCACCATCTGTACGACATTATCACCGCTCTCCAGCCCCTTGATAGCAGTGGCGCGACCGATCTGACATCCTTTGTTGCTCAGGCTCGGTCTCTGGTCGAGGCTTGGATCCATCATCAGCCTCCTACTCTGGATCTTGCTGCCCAACGTGCCCAAAAGGAAGCTATGGGTATAGCCATGATGATGGCCCGGGTCCCGCCTCATCTTTATAGTGTACGGGCTCACATCCTCTCCTCTACTGTTACCCCATCTTTCTCCGATGTGTGCTCTATGCTTCTCAAGGTCTCCCCGCCTCCGGATGTGCCCGACCCACCTTCTCCGGCACTTGTTCAGCATGCCCCTGCTCCCTTATTGCCTCTTCCATCTTCTGCTCGTGGTGGCCGCTCTGACTCTCGCGGCCGAGGCCGGGGTGGCCGGCCTCGGCCTAAGTGCTCGTTCTGCGGCAAAGATGGGCATCTTGAAGCCACATCCTACCGCAAACATGGCCGCCCTCCTTGTCCGCAGGCCGCTGTTGCTGCAACTGACTCCTCTTCACACTCGTCCTGACCTCGAGTGGATCGTCTTCAGCTCCAGCATCTTCATGGACTGCTTAGCCGCCCTCCTGCCTCGGTTTCCTCCGCTGCCTCCATCTCCAATGAAGGTATCGCCTGCCTCTCCCCTGCCCCGCGATGGATCCTCGATTCTGTGCCACTCATCACATCACTTCTGTTCTGCCACCTCAGTACTTGTCTTCACCTCACCCAAGTACATTAACTGTGGCCAATGGGGCATCTGTTCCTGTCTCTGGATGTGCTGATATTCCCTTTTTTCTTTCTCTCCTTTTTTACTTTTGTCTTCTCTTTCATATTTTTTTATTTCTATTTTTTTTTTTTTTTATTTACTTTTTTTTTTTATTCTTGACATTATTTTTTTTTTTATCTTTTTATATTTTTTTTCTATTTAGTTTTTTTGGGCGGCTTTTTTTTATTTTCCTCTATTTACTCTTTTTCTTTTTTCTCATTTTTTTTTTCCTTTCTTTTTATCTTCTATTTCAGTTTCTATTTG
>CM077162.1:39937323-39988127 GCA_039583875.1 Platanthera guangdongensis | reverse complement strand
TGCAAAACAAAATAGACTTCTCGCAACGCGTCGCAAAACAAAAAGTGTCCTATGGCGCACGCTTGGTGAAACCGTCCAAAGTCCACGACCTCGAGGCAAGAAGGTTAAAGTCCAAAAAATTTTGAGCTCGTTGTTTCGAAGATGACGACCACACGAAAATTTTGGTGGCATTTGATAGGTTCCCCATGAAATTTCTAAGTAAAAGCGCGAAAAAATATCGACCAAGGGCACAAAAGTAAGCCAACACGACCAAACGAGCTGTGCGCTCCAAGCTGGGGGACCACCTCAAATGCCCGAGAGAACACCCAAAAAGGGAGCCAAACCAAGCATGTCACCCACGTACGCCGCACCCTGGCGGGCGTCGCACGCCCAGGCGCACTGCGCGCCCAAGAGGGTGCTTGCGGGTAGCGTGCTTTAGCGGGGTTGGTGCGCACGCAGTGCACCCTGGTGAGCGCGCTTGCGGAGCGCACCCAGGCGGGCGTGCTCACACATCACTCCCAGGTGGGTGTGCTTGCGCATCGCTCCGGGCAAGCACGCTCCATTGCGCTTGCGGTTTACCGCGCGCACCCCTTATGTGCGCACCTCCCTAGCTTGTGTTCCTGCGGCCGCGGACGCCAGCTGCTCTGGCCACCTCTGGCCGCCGCTAGGCAATACTCAAGCCGCTCGAATCGCCTGTGGGCCTTTTTTCCTTTCACTAATATTGGTGATTAGATGACCAGAACAGAGTGATGTCATTTTTAGCACAAATTCCGCCCTAACGCAACGCAATTACAAGCATATCCTTCCAGAAAACTATAAATATGCATTCATACCCTTATTTGAAGACAAGCAACTCCAGAGATTAGGAGAGCTTTGAGGTTTTATGGGGAGAACGTGAGACTTAGATTGTTTCTCCGCTCGGAACTCGCTCGGCTCCCTCTCTAGTGTGGAGAATCTCGAGGCTTCAAGGCAAACATTCTTCTCCACAGAAGGGCTCTCATCAAGGCTTCGACTCACTAGAAGCTCTTCCATCGAGGAATTCGAAGCACTTGGCGATTTTCCCTACTGGAGCGCTCTCATCCAAGCTCCAAGGATTAATTTCTTTTCCACTGTTTTCATACTTTATATTTGTAATAGATAGGTGATTGTCACACTCCGAGAGAAATTATATTAACTCTTGTAAACCCCAACGAAATGATGGATTTTGCCCGGACACATATCATGCTACTTGGTTTTTCACCTTTTTCGGATTTTCCACGTCAAAAAAACATTGTCATTTGCTATTATTTTCTTTTATTGTTTGCAAGTCCGATCCATTCTGAGTTAAAAACGGTCCGATTTTTCGGATCGGAGAAAAACTGGAAGATCGACAACAATTCTAGATTTTCTATTTTTAGTACAAAGACAGACGAATGAACCTTTTAGATTAACATAACTTTTTTTCTTATTTAATTCTAACAGAAGCTTCATTTAATTAATCCTAATAAAGGAGTGTCGATCTCTACAATTGTTCACTAGGGCTCCATTTGGGGAGAATTATTTTCACTGGTCAAGCGGTTACGACCGCATGAACCAGTCTTAATTAAGGTCCGGTTCATGCGGTCGCAACCGCTTTGACCGATTGAAAATAAGTCCTCCCAAATGAAATCTAGATCTGAACCAAAAATCACTAGGAAGATGAAGAGGGACACATTTTCTATCATGGGAGAGGAGAGAGGCGCCCAACTATTTTTCACCCTTGTTTACTTTGTCAGAATTAAGATAATTGTCAATTGACATGAAATAGATTTGGTTTTACTAAGACAAACCAATTAGTAGTAACACAATGAACCAATTAATCTCATAACTCTCAAATTAAATAATAATATGTAAATCATAAATTAAACATGATTTCATATTTGCCAAAACTTATGCTAAATCTCGTGCCAAGGGCGAGATCGAGTTCATGATATAAAATTACGAGATAATCTCACCCATCTATCACATTCTTGGATCGTTCGCACGAATGAATTAATGTGCGCACATGAGAGTCTGAATAGATTCTAATTTTTACGTACGACTCTATTTGACAAATTTTTTTTCTGACAACATAGGCTACTTGACAAAATAATTATGTCATTATCTTCATACTACTCTTTTGAAAAGAAAGATAATTAAAGAAGAGCGTTTATATTGACAGTCCACGCATCGATATTTGCAGCCCTGAATAAGTCAAAATAATACCAAATAGTCAAAATCCCCCCTCTATAATGGCAAGCCCCGACCTTTGCCCTTCCGCATTTCCGCTGATCTTCATTGTCGCATCTCCGCTTCTAATTTCCGCATCTCCACCTCCTCTTCGCCACATTCCTTCGTCCTGCAGTCTTCTTCCTCAGCCTGCTCCTCCACTGGAATTTTTCGCCGCCTGCAGGCCGAAGCCCCGCTTTCTCGGTCCCAAACCCTAAACAAATTTCTGGTATCGCCGCCGCCGCCACTCGATTGCCCTTCTTCTCGATTCCAGGCAGAGCCGATGCCGATGCCGCCGCCGCCGGACTGCCTTCTTTCCCGACGGTCCTTCTTCCTCGACGCCCAATTGTCCTTCCTCGATTCGGCTACGAAAAACAAAGAATAAATGCGGGTATTATTGTATATGGAATATGAGTATCTTGTGTACAACCTATACCTCTTTTGGACCTTATTTTTAGAACTTGTACAACAAGTTCTCCAGGGTTCTTGGTCTGTAAGTATCAATATTCAAAAGCTTATACCAGAAGGATTTTCAACACCAAATTTTGAGAATATGCAAAAAATTTTCTTCAGCAATAAAATTAGTCATTTTGTCATATATCCTTTTCTATGCAGCTTTAAAAATCTAGGCTTCGTTTGGCGCAGCGTTTGGAGCTCTCTGTTTGGGACAAACACCGCCACATGACGGGTAACCAAATGATCAGTGGCGGCGTTTGCACCCACCGCGCCATGAGAAATGGAGAAAAACAATGAGATTCCACCGCGGGCCTCCTCTCTCCGATTCCGAAAGCCTCATTTCTTCCTCGCCGTCGGAGCAAAACGCCAAACCAAACGAAGTTCTAGTCAATTTTCTTCATCAATCCTTTCTATGCATGCATTTGTTGCAGCATCAAGTTGCATTGGAGAATAATTTCATTAAGCGGTAGGAATGATATGTTCTTTCTCCAGAGTCAGAATGACAGACCTACCAGATGATGAAGGCTAGTTGGGGTGGATGCCCGATCAAGTAACATGCGTAATAATGTCTGGTTAAGTAACATGACATATTGAAAATTTTGAAGAATCCCGATTATTTATAGCTGGAAAGAGCACGGTGTTAATCATGAAATTAATATATTTGTTAAAAAATTAAATTTTGAGCTGCCAATATCCTGTGGACTGCCAATATCGCTTTGTTGGGATGCTATTATCTATAAGCTGCCAATAGTCATATGCGTGCTGCCAATATAACGTCCTAAAAGAACCAAACACTCATTTACATTATATGGGCTGGAACATTGTGATTAGGGGGTCTGGGAACAAAAAGTTTAGGGTATATTCGTATGTGATAAGCTCCAACAGACGACAAAGAAAAAATATTGAAAGCTGAAATAATATAGGCTCTATTTGATATTCCGGCGGGGCGCCGTTCCGGCCTGAACGAGCCGGAGAGAAAGGTTGTTTGGCGAGCTTGCGCCGAGAACGGCCGCGTAAATGGGTTCCAGCCCGGTGTTTTCACGCTGGTAGGAGGAGCACCGGTCAACCGTTTAACGGCGTTCCCTCTCTCCTCGCTGGCTCCCGCCGGCCCGACATGTCAAACAGAGCATAGTATCATTGTACTTTACGATAAATATCGGACATTAAACAGTACATGCAAATGCCACACACATCTAAAAAGGAATATTTCTTATTTTGCTTTGAGTTTGTACGGAACCACTGTATTTATTTGGCATACATAGTAATTAACTGTACATTTTTACGGTGTTAAGGGTTATTCGTAAATTCATTATTGTCAGTCCAGGCGAAGGAGTTAGATTAGAGGCACAATTTTACAAACTACTGACTTCTCGAATCCAGCCGCGCCGTTGCTTAGGGTTTAGTTCTAGGGTTTTCGCTACCTCCCCCGGCGGGCCGCTGCGCAATGGGTAAGCCCGGACGGCCTCTTCCGCCAACTTCCCTGGTTCCCGCTCTCTCGCTCCCGCTCCCGCTCCCCTTCCTCTCCGTCGCGCTCTTTGTCAGGCTCGGATTCCCGGTCAAAGTCCCGTTCCCGTTCGAAGTCATTGAGTTCGTCCTCTTCGCCCAGTGAGAGCTCCCGTAGTCGTTCCCCTCCGCCTCAGAGGAAAAGGTGAGCTTGTGTTCTTGTAAGCAGCATCTTTTGTGTTTTTTTTCTTGACAAAGCTGGCGATTAAGTAGTTCGGCAAGTTGAGGGGCATTCACGATTTACTATGTTTATGGCAGCTACTTCTTTCACGATCTCGTGCTTAGTACTTTGAATTGCTCGAACCACTCACGTAATCCTTTTTTACATTATTTGTGCATTTGAATCTTGATGTGCACAGTTAGATTTGATGTGCTTTGGCTCTCCTTATGCTGGGAAGCTTTCATTCTTTTCTTGACCCTGTTGTTTGTGACTTGTGAGGTAGCCTGTACCGTTCAAGAGTTCACATACTCTTAAATTTGAATGCAAATAAATTTAATAACTATTACATGAATCAATATGAAATAACAAAAGCAAAATAATAAAGTTATTACACCATACATGTCATAAACTTAAATTTGGAAACGACACATTTAAAAAGATTTTGCTGTTGTTATAAGTGTTTATCGTAAATGCAATCAGAATGATGCGCCATATGGTAAAGTACAAGTCCATTCTCATGAAGAAGTGCATTATAAAGAAAGAAAATTTTTCTTCTCATGCTAGAAAGCATGAGCATTTGATTTAATGAACAAGTGCCTTAGCATTATTATTTAGAAATCACAAGTTTTTATTTAGGGTTTAGGGGGGGTATCGGGACTTCGGTATTGGGTAAGTCACAATATTTTTATATTTCTTTATAGTTGGCTTACATGATTTCAATTTGAGCCTTAAATATTAAATAACAACAAACACAACACTCAAGCCTTTATCCCACTATAGTGGGGGCCGGCTCTATGGATCCTTGCCGCCATTGTGCCCTATCTTTAGTCATAATCTCACTAGTGCCTAAGTTATCTTGTCTTTTCTTATATTTTCATTTCAAGTCTTTATTGATCTACCCCTCCCTCATTTAACATGCCTGGTGACTAGGCTCTTACAACTCCTAACATTGTGCTTCTAATGGTCTCTTTGTGTGTCCAAACTATCTTAGTCAAGCTTCTCTGCAATTAGTGCTACTCATGTTTATCCCTGATACATTCATTCCTAATTTTATCCAGTCTCGTGTGTCCACACATCTACCTAAGCATTCTCATCTCTGCAAATCCCATTTTTTTGCTCATGTACACAATTCACTACCCAACACTCTGAACCATAGAGCATCGTTGGTGTAATTGCAGTACGACAAAACTTGTCTTTATGTTTTAATGGTATTTTATGATCACATAAGATCCCTTACGCGCCTCTCCACTTAAACCAACCTGCTTGGATTCTATGTGCCACATCTTTATCAATTCCTCCATTTTTTGAACTATCGATCCAAGATATTTAAAACACTCACTACGGGAAATAGCTTGATCACCCAACTAATAACCAAGTCATCCGTCCTTCTTGCATTGCTAAATTTAAGTTCTATATACTCCTATTTGCCCCGCTCAACCTAAAGTCTTTCTTTTCTAAAGTGTCTTGCAAAGATTCAAGTTTTGCGTTTTCACCCTCACGGGTCTCATTGACCAAAACGATATTATATGCAAACAATAAACACCAAGGTATTAATTGTTGGATATGTCCGGTAAGCTCATCTAAGATAAGGGTAAAGAGATAAGGGCTTAAAGCTAAGCCTTGATGTGCCAACAATGAGAGAATTCTTGTGTTTATCCTTCAGTTGTCCTCACCCTTATCACTGAATTTGTATTACATATTGTTGATTATGTCAATATATGATACATTTACACTTTTCTTTTCCAAGATTCTCCATAAGATCTCTCTTGGAACTCTATCATAAGCCTTCTCATGATCGATAAACATCATATGCAAATCTTGTTTTATTTCTCGATAGTTGTCAATGTGTCTCCTCAAGAGATGTATGACTTTCACTGTCTGACCTCTCTGGCATAAATCCAAAATGATTCTCCGAGATATTAGTCTCTCGTCTTACTTTTCTTTCTATTACTCGTTCCTATAGTTTCATGGTATGACCGTGTGACTCATTAAGTTAATTTCGTTGTCATTAACATAATTTTGTATATCTCATTTGTTCTTATACAAATGTTCTAATATACTTTCTCTTCATTGGTCTGTCATCCTCTTTGACTTTAATATTTTATTGAAAAAACATGTAAGTCACAAAATTCCTTCATTCCCTAGAAATTTCTATATTTCGATAAGTATATCGTCTTGCCCAATCTCCTTTCCATTTTCATCTTTTTAGAACATCATTTACCTTCGATACTTGAATTTTACTATAAAACATTATGTTTTTATACTCACCCGATTTACTTAACTCTTCCAAGTCCAATTCATTGTCTGTTGTTTCATTACAGAGTTGATAAAAATATCTTTTCCATCACTATTTAATATCAACATTATCCATCAAAACTGTATCTGTTTTGTCCTTTATGCATTTTAATTCGTTTAAATCTCTTATTTTATTTTCTCAAGCTCGAGCAATTATATATATATCACACTCTCCATCTTTGGTATCTAGTTGCTTATAAAATTCTCCATAAACTTGACTTCTTGCTTTAGCCCAAACCCTTAAATATTAAAATGATCTACGTAAATAAGTAAAGGTAATACAAAAAAATTTATTTTTTGATACTTTAATAAGTGAAAAAATACTTAGCATAAGTTATGAAAGACTCAAGTCATTCCAAGTTGCAAAGAGGTCTTGGAGCGTAGGACGCTTAAGACGCGTACATGTTTTTAACGAGGACAAGACACAACCACATTCATTTTAAATAATCAACATCAAACACCAGTTTTTCTTTTCGGTCAGATTCGTTATCTATCATACTCATTAATCATCAATTGCTATCATTTATATCTCTTAAAAAATAGAATCAATATGGTCACTTGCATCAAGCGGTGAAGGCACGAGTTGCGGTTACAGAAACCACAAGGATGAGGAAAAGGAAATCACGCAGTTCCATTAGGGGAATTATATATTCTTATGATGTTACAAAATTGCCACTTCCCTCCACTTAGAATTTATGCATTATCGCGCAAACAGTAAAATGCATCGAATATATTATAGTGGATACAATTTATTTATTAACGCGTGATAATTAACCATAACGTCCTACCTCTATATGACGATTGCTCGGTCAAATTAGCTCGCGATTGGGCCCTGAAATCAAATTAAATTTTCAGAAGTAATTACGGTTGTTATACAGATAACATGCAATAACAACCTTATAATTCCAATATATTTTTTGGAATATGCATCTTGAACATGTGAATCTAGCCACTGTTTTAAATGTCCTCCGACATGTCCGACATATCTAGCTGTATGTTTCTGAGGGTAAAACAATAAAACAACACTCAAGCCTTTATCCCACTATAGTGGGGTCGGCTAAATGGATCCTTTGTCTCCATTGTGCCCTATTTTGTGTCATAATCTCACTAATGCCTAAGCACATCATGTATTTCCTTATAGTTTCATTCCAAGTTTTTATTGGTCTATCCCTCACTCGTTTAACATGCCTTAGTGACTAGACTCTCACAACGCCTAACAGGTGCCTTTAATGGTCTCCTTTGTACGTGTCCAAACCATCTTAGTCGAGCTTCTCGCATCTTCTCTGCAATTGGTGCTACTCCTATCGTATCCTTGATACATTCATTCCTAATTCTATCTCGTCTCGTGTGTCCGGACATCCACCTAAGCATTCTCATCTCCGCAACTCCCATTTTTTGCTCACGTACACAATTCACTGCCCAACATTCAAAATCATAGAGCATCATTGGTTTAATCGCAGCATGGTAGAACTTGCACTTAAGTTTTAATGGTACTTTACGATCACACAAGATCCCTGATGCACCTCTCCACTTCAGCCAACCCGCTTGGATTCTGTGTCACATCTTTATCAATAGGTCTTTTTGAACTGTCGATCCAAGATATTTAAAACATTACTTCGGGAAATATCTTGATCACCCAACTTAATAACGAAGTCATCCATCCTTCTTGCACTGCTAAATTTAAGCTCCTTATACTCCATCTTTGCCCTGCTCAACCTAAAAATCTTTTTTTCTAAAGTGCTTCGCCAACTATTTTGTTAAAGGCGTGCCTCAGGCGTGCCTAAGGCTCCAGGCTCAGAGGATTGCGCCTTCGTGTGTCTTTTTTGCGCCTTTAGAGCATAAAAGCCACTTCTGAGTGCAATTTCTGTTGCAAATTTTTTTCCAAAAGGAAGAAAGAAATAATGTAATAACCCAATAATTTCTACATGGTTTAGTGTTTGTGAAATACAATTGAGTGTTAAGACGTAGATATGATGCAAGTAGACACATAAATTCTATTTTTTAAAAGATATAAATGATAGTAATGAATGATTAATGAGTATAATAGATGAAAAATCTGATCAAGAAGATGAACTGATGTTTGATGCTTATTTTTTAAAATGAATAGGGTTGCGTCTTGCCTTCGTCAGGCGCGCGGCTGCGCCTTGAGCCTTGCACTTAAGCTCCAAGACCCCTTTGCGGCTTGGTGCGCCTTGCCTCTTTAATAACTAAGCTCGCCAAGATTCAAGTTTTGCGTTTACACCCTCGCGCGTCTCATCGACTAAAACAATATCATTCGTAAATTGTAAACACCAAGGTGTTGCTTGTTGAATGTCTGGTGAGCTCATCTAAGATAAGGGTAATGAGATAAGTGCTTAAAGCTGAACCTTGATGTGAGCCAACGTTGATAGGGAATTTCTGTGTTAATCCTCCAGATGTCCTCATCCTTGTCACTGAATTTGTATACATATCTTTAATTATGTCAATGTGATACATTTACACCTTTCTTTTCGAATACTCTCCATAAGATCTCTCTTGGAACTCTATCATAAGCCATCTCAAGGTCGATAAACAACACATGCAAAAATCGTAAGCCTTCTGACGGTAAAACAATATTAAAAAAATCTGTCATTTTGTAAAATATAAGCCGATATCCGATATATCGACCGACATGATTTTTGAACATATTTTCAGCTATTTAATTTTATGTCATATTAGCAGTTTAGTAGTATATGTCTAAATCACATTATATACTATATTATGTATATTTAAATCAATTAGACTTATTATTTCATTCTTTTAATTTGTTATAATCAATTTTGTATAATTGTTCTACACTATATATTTTTTATTTCATAATAAAAGATGTATTAAAGTTCAACCTATTTATTAAATATTATTTATATGATTTTTACATAAACTTATTAAGTATGAAAAGTCTTGTAATCAATTATGGATATTTAGCTTTTAAATCTTCTCTATTTGCTATAAAATTTAGTACTAATAAAGTAAAGTTTTTATATAATATTAACTATATTTTATATTGTACTGATTTTTACTTGTTTTAATATTTTTCTTTGTTTATTTTCTGAATTTATTTTGGGATATACGTGACTCATTGTTCGTTTAATTATTATGTTAATTTTTTTACAACTTATAATTATACTTAATATACATAAAAATAATTTTATTTATTTATAAGA
Source organism: Platanthera guangdongensis (assembly GCA_039583875.1). Lineage (NCBI taxonomy): Eukaryota > Viridiplantae > Streptophyta > Magnoliopsida > Asparagales > Orchidaceae > Platanthera > Platanthera guangdongensis. The sequence goes on along the minus strand of CM077162.1, from coordinate 39,978,326 downwards.
TATGAAAATCTAATATTTTATAATATCCCCAACATGTCTCCGACTTCCGACATCCGATATTTAAAAACTTTATCCGACATATCGTTGACATCCGATATTTACAACCTTGGATCTAACTATTTCAAGAAAATGACAGTTCTTCTGTATTGCCTCACCGTTTTGTTTTGGTGCATAAGAGCATGCCGACTGATGGATAATGCCTTTGAAATTGAAAGTCTATTCAAATTCTTGACTTAAATATTCACAAGTATTATTCGTATGGGTAATCTTTGATTGTTATAGAGAATTGATTGCACATTTCATAGTAAAAAGAATGAAATATTGTCAAAATTTTAGAACGATCGCGAAGCTAGTACAACTAAGTCATATGAGAATAGTCATCAATAAAAGTAGCAAAATATCGATAATCAGATAAACTAGGTTTTTTATATGGACCCCAAATAGAGAAAATGTAGCCAGATCTTTTAATACCTACTATCTTCTTCTGAGATCTCTGAGCAGCAAGGTCATGAGTGACCAGTTGATGTTGAATTCAGGCCTCTATCATACTTTTATATTGGGCTTCAAACTGTGTTATGTCACCATTTGGACCTGGCTCAACATTTTGAATATCTCAAAATAAGTCAAACAGATGCTGAAGACTATCATTTTTAGAACAGAGGGACCTCATTTTGTCGAACATAGCCTTGGCTGTTTTGCGGCACATGGGCATTCAATAAGGCTTGCTATCTGTATGGTTTAGTATCTAGGACTGAACACAATCATCTTCTTGTAGTCATAGCTTAGTAGAATCAATCAGTGTTTACTTGGTCATGTGATGAAGACCCTTAGTCCGGTGTACCTTCGGAACGAATGTACCAATATGACAAAGTTATTACTTCCTAATCAAAAAGATGATTGTAATATTGTGCTCATCTTGGAGCTCATAATAGGGAGTGCAGAAGCTGGGGTGGTGGATGAAGAGGAGACAAAAGTTGTTGCCATTGAGGGAGATGCAGCTGAGAGCAATGTCTGCTGAGACCTATGCTCGTTGAGAGTTTTTCTGCCTAGAGTTGTACTTTGCCGAGAGCCACCTTGCTGAGAGAATTCTCAATCTTATTTTCACTAACTAAACATGAATACAAATTACAATATTTATAAGAAAGGAGACACAAGTCTCTCCATAAGCAATGGGAGACTAAAGAGGATATACACTTAGTTTTGACTAAGGAGGATATGGACTTAGAGTACATAGAGCTCTTGCCGAGAGCTTGTCTGCAGAGAGCTACCCGCTAATATAATGTTGCCTTGTATTAGATTTCATCGGGTTGTTTAAACAATATTTTTGTTGGTTACTTGCATGAGTTTATCTTGATATATTTATTCTAGCCTGCCGAGAGCTACCCTGTAGAGAGCTCCCTGTTAATATAATGTTGCCTTACACTAAATTTCATCATGTTGTTTAAACAATATTTTACTGGTTGCTTGCACGAGTTCATCTTGATATATATATTCTCTACTCAGATGATTTTTTGTGGTTGTTGTGTTTTACCAAATGAGCTTCTCCTTGACTCTTATTTATGTGAAACGCTAATTTCATTCAGTCAGTATTTGCATCAAAATCTTCTAAATCATTCATTATTTTGATGTGAAATTTTAATAGCTAGTTTCATAATATTCCAGTGAAAACTTAAAATGCACACATTTGTTCCCATATAGATATTTGTGTTTTATCAATGCCATTTTGTTTATATATTATTTATGTTATGGACAACTACCCTTTGCAGTCCTGGAGCTGGAAGAAGAGGCCGCACTCAATCACCGCCTCCGAAAAGGGCCTCACCCCCTAGGTCTGGTTTTATTACATATTTTCCCCTCTAATGTTTATGCGGAAATGACCTTCAATAAGGTTTTTGGTTCTTAGTAAATTTTTTTTACTGATGGATAACTTTTTTTTTGTTTCTAACATGCATTTTGTGCAAGCAAGAGATGACTATACTCCTTTGTAACTTTTATCATATTTTTACTCAAATTGGTCATTGTACAGAGTACATTAAGTTATATAAGCTTTCATGTTCTTGGTGAAGTCATGCTATAATCTATGAGAACTTCTTAAAGATGGCCATAAATTCAAGATATGTCAACTGGATTACAGAACTACTGGTAGCTATTTCCCTCAATTTCTGCAAATGTTGTGATGCATGTTTAGCTATCTCTAGTGAAGCACAGTAATTAAAGTTGCACTATAAATAGTATGTCATTGAGTCCTGTTAAATATAAAGCTAGACATTGTTTCTAAGATCAATTATGATGGTCTATGATACAAACTTCTTTGAAGTTTTTCTTGAGATGGACACCTGTTGGACATTACCAGCTTTCAAATATATTTAAACATTTTGCTAGGCTTCCATTCACATATTAAATTATGTTAAGATTTGCGGACTGCATTTTCTGTTCACTCACGGAACATATAACCAAGTTCCTATTTGACGCCTTTTTTGGAAACAATGTGAAGTTTTAATTTGAGAATGTGCCGAAGGTGAGGACAGTCATAACAGAGCCAAAACTAGTGTTTCCCCGTTATTTTGCAATGAAATGACCTGTCGTTGATTTGTCTTGTTACAAGCACCTATGCAGGTTGTTGATTTGTCTTGTTACAAGCACCTATGCAGGTTGTTGATTTGTCTTGTAACAAGCACTTATGCAGCCTAGCGCCCCTTTGTCACTTCATGCGGCTAACTAAGTTAGCATATTCAATACTTTGTGGTGGAGATGAGCTAGAAGACAACTAATAACAAATGCTCATAAAAAGGTCAAGGGAACTTATGTCTTGCCAGAACTGAGTTGTAATTAAGGTGACCTCTTTTTGCAGGACCTAATGGTTTCTCCCTCCAAAAATTAGAATAATAATATAATATGGGCCCGTCTTTTGTAGAATACTCAACTTATGAGTGATCATGACTATTCTAGAATATTCCTGCGAGAATACTCCAGAGCATTCCAGACTCCTTACGACTCTTCTACTATTTTTTTCTATTTACAATACTCTATAATATTCAATATTTTTTATAGAATATTTTACCATTGATACAATTTGGAAAGATTTAGATGATTTAGTAAGGGAAATGCCACAAATAGAGAAGATTTTCATAGGAGTTGACTTATGTGAACATATAGGGAAGAAAAATACAGATTATACAGTCGTTCATGGAGGATTTGAGTATGAAGAAGAAATGAAGAATTATTTTAGACTTTGTCATAACACATGAGCTAATTGTCACACATACGCTTTTCATGAAGATGGAAGAACATTTAATTATGTTTAAAAGAGTATCAAATAAGTCACAAATTTATTATTTTTGGATTCACAAAATTGATAAAATGATTTGTAAGGATTGCAAAGTCATATAGGGAGAAAGTTTGACAACACAACATATGTTATTGGTGTTGAACGTGCAAATTAAATATAATAAATCTAAGATATGAACAAGTGTTGCCAAAAATTCGGTGGTGGAACTTGAAGAGAGAAAAATATGTTACTTTCAAGACAGCAGTTATGGAACAACTAAGTGATGACCCTTATGTTGATCCTAATGTCACATAAAAAGTTGTCTTCACATTTAAGAATAAGTAGAGGAACGTACTTAGAGAATCAAAAGGTTGTGCACACTCAAATAAAGAATCTTTGTGGTGAAAAAAAGTGCAAGACAAAGTGAGGGTAAAGAGAGCCAACTATACAACACTCTACGCTTATAAGAATGATGAAAAATTGGCAAAGTATAAAGTCTTTAAGAAAAAAGCTAAGCATGCAGTAAGTAAAGCAAGAAGTCAAGCTTATGAAAAATTTTATAAGAGACTAGATATCAAAGATGGAGAGCGTGACATATATAAAATTTCTCGAGCTAGAGAAAGGAAGACGAGAAATGTAATTAAGCCCAGTTAAATGCATAAATGATGAAACAAATACAGTTTTGACGGACGATGTGACTATTAAAGAATTATGGAAAACATACTTTTATCTACTATATAATGAAACGAAAGACAATAAACTGAATTTAGAAGAGTTAAATAAATTGGAGAAGTATTGAAACATAATGTTTTATCGAAAAATTCAAGTATCAAAGGTAAATGATGCTTTAAAGAAGATGAAAAATAGAAAAGACGGTTGAGCCAGACGATATAAAAATATAGAAATATCTAGGAAAATAAGAAATTTTGTGTCTTACACGTTCTTTAATAAGTTATTATAGTCAAAAAGGATGCCAGACCAATGAAGAAAAGTATCTTGGTACCTTTGTATAAAAATAAAGGAAATATACAAAATTGTGTTAATTGCAGTGAAATTAAATTAATGAATCATACCATGAAATCATGCGAACGACTAATTAAAAGAAAAGGAAGACGAGAGACTATCATCTCAACGAATCAATTTGGATTCATGTCAGTGTGGTCGGCTATTAAAGCTATACATCTCTTGTGGAGACTCATTTACCATTATCAAGAAAGAAAACAAGATTTACATATGCTATTTATCGATCTTGAGAATACTTATGATAAAGTTTCAAGAGAGATTTTATGGAATGTTTTGGAAAAAGAACGATGTAATTGTATCATACATTGACATTACCAAAGATATGCATACAAATTCAGTGATGTGGGTGAAGACATCTTGAGGATTAACCACATGAATTCCTTATCACTGTTGACTTACATCATGGTTAACTTGAATCTTGGTGAGCCACTTTAGAAAAGAAAGTTTTTTAGGTTGAGCAAGGCAAAAACGAAGTATATGTAGCTTAAATTTAGCAGTGCTAGAAGGACAGTTGACTTTGTTATTAAGTTGGGTGATCAAGATATTTCCCGCACTGAGTGCTTTAAATATCTTGGATCGATAGTTTAAAAAGACGGAGGTGTTGATAAAAATATAATACATAGAATCCAAGCAGGTTCAAGTGGAGAGATGTGATAGGAATCTTATGTGATCGCAAAGTACCATTAAAACATAAAAGCAAAAAATGGGAGTTGCAGAGATGAGAATGCTTAGGTGGATGTGTGGACACACTAGACTGAATAAAATTAGGAATGAATATATCAGGGATAAGACAAGAGTGATACTAATTGTAGAGAAGATGTGAGAAGCTCGACTAAGATGGTTTGGACATGTACAAAAGTGACCAATAGAGGCACCTTTTAGGGGCTGTGAGAGTTTAGTCACTATCAGGAAGGACCTGGTGTACTTAGGCATTAGTGAGATTATGACTAAAGATATGGCACAATGACGACAAATGATCCATATAGCTGACCCACTATAGTGTGATAAAGGTTTGAGTTTTGCTGTTATTGTTATATTCTACCATGATGCATGAAGATTTGTCAAGGGTGGGCCAGAGATGACATGCTATGACATTATCCCACCAATCTTAGCGACACCCTCTGGACAAGGTTTTGGCACCGTGCCAGATGTGTCGGAAAAAGAATATCAAAGCAAATGTATCATGTCCAAAAGTGAACCAACCCCTTGGACTGCTACAAAAAACACAATCGGATTTCAAAGTAGCCTAATATAATTCTAAAACTCCACCTAATTGGGCACGTCTAGCATATTTTTCACAATAGCAAGATCACTATAAGTCACTTTATTGAGTTTGCCACCATAGAATTTGACAGTTACCCCTACTTGACTTCTTCCCCTCTAAAAGGAGCATCAACCCTCACAATCCCGTCTCTATCTACCAAAACAATTGGGAATGTTTCAAAAAAAGTATGCATATGACATACAAATGCTTCACACCCCTCTTTGTCTCTAAATATGTGGTCCCCTAACCACCCAACAACTATTCCATCCCTGTTATCAATTGAACCAACACTATAAATCGAGCTCCAGTAACTAGCTACCGCCGCGCGGTACCGTTAATCAACGCCTCGTTTCGCGTGCTACCGCCTAGGCCCTCCAACTATAGGTCGACATGTGACTACGCCGTTACAGCTTCGCTATCACCGCGTGATATGATGCTTACGCCTCGCGGTAGCTAGCGACGGTTACGACACGACTGCTCCTGATACCGCCGTGCGACAGCTACTACCGCCACACGGTATAAACCCGAGAGCTTCGACAAATAAATTGCCAAGCTATCGCATGCAGTATCCCAACCGCCGAGCGATAACTTCCTGAGAGCTCGACCAATTAATTGGCTAACGCCGCACGATAACAACCTACCGCCGCGCGATAGACAATGCGTCGAGTCAACACGCCTTACCCGACGATCTCGACGCCTGACGCTACCGCCACGCGATATCGTTAACGCCACGCGACAACTTCTTTTCCTGCCTACCGAAACCTGGATCGTTACAAATCTCCCTCACTTAAAGAATTTCATCCCGAAATTACATATTGCAGGAAAACGTAAGAGTATCAATACTACAAAAATATACCTCAACCAAAAAGCTCGGGGAACTCCGCCTTCATTGTTTATTCCCGCTCCCACGATAGCTCTACTTGGCCATAGTTGTCCCAACGAACCTTGACCATCCTGATAGGCTTATTGCGAAGTTGATTAACTTCCACGTCTTCAATACGAATGGGTTTGACTTTCGTTGTCAACCCACCATCAATCGGCACCTGATCCGCCGCAACCACCTGCGTAGGCTCTTACACCGCCTTCCGCAACACAGATATGTGGAATACGTCATACAGTCCACTAAGCTCTGTTGAAAGTTTCAATCGATAGGCGACTTCACCAATGCGCTCCAACACCTCAAACGACCCAAGGTATCTCAGACTTAACTTTTTCAATCGTCGTATCCTTGACACACCCTTGAATAGTTTGATCTGTAAGTAAACTCAATCGCCCACGACGAACTCAACATTTCTGTGCTTGGTGTTGTAATATTTAGCCTGTCTATCCTGTTCAATCAACAACCGCTCGCTGATTGTCCGAACAATTGAAGTCGCATCCTCAACTTCCTTCCGCTTATACAACTTTGACTCGCCCGTCTCCAACCATGACAGCGGAGTACGACACTTTCTTCAATATAGGGCCTCGGAGGGCGCCATTTGAATACTTGCCTGATAACTGTTGTTGTAAGCGAATTCAATCATATACAAGTGGTCCTCCCACTCTTTTTCGAAATCTAGGACGCACATACGTAACATGTCCTCCATCGTCCTGTTTACCCTCTCGGTTCGACCATCCGTTTGCGGATGAAAGGCCGTACTGAACTTCAGTTCGGTACCCAACAGTTGATGTACCCGCCTCCAGTCATTAGACGAGAAACGCCCATCTCGATCACTCACAATTCTACGGGGCACACCATGCAGTCTCACAATATTATCCACATACAATTTTGCCAGTTTCTCCACCTAATCGTCCTTCCTATTCGGGATGAAGTGCGACACTTTCGTCAAACGATCAACGATCACCCAGATGACGTCGTTTCCCTTCTGCGAGCTCGGCAACCCGTGCACGAAATCCATGGATATATCGTCGAACTTCCATTCCGGTATAGGCAAAGACTTCAAAAATCCACCGGGCTTCTTACATTCAGCCTTCACCAATGCACAAGTCTGACATTTCGCTACATATAACGCTGTCCTTTTTCAATTCTGGCCACCGGAACAGTTTTTCGTGTCTTTATACATTTTCGTGCTCCCTGGGTGAATCGAGTACTTGGTATAATCAGCCTTGTACATTAATTTTTCCCGTAATTTACCCACCTTTGAGACGCACAATCGTCTGTTCTTCCACAACAGCCCATTATCAACAGTAAACTGGGTATTTTAGCAACCTAAAGACTCAGTCATGTAGCGTTTCAAACTATCATCTAAATCCAAAGCTTGCCGAACCCGGTTGGCGAGGTCATACTGTACCTTTGTCCAATTCAAACGTGCTTCAACACTCGACCTCCTATCAACACAGGAGATCTCTAAGGCCTCCAAATTTCAAACGAGACGCTCGTCATGCATCAATAACCAATTGCCATGTGCGGGAGCTCTGCGACTTAACGCATCCGCAACCGCATTACCTTTGCCAGAGACATAATGTATCTTGAAGGTGTAGTCCCCAAGGAACTCCATCACCTTCGCTGACGCATATTTAAGTCCTTCTGATCCAACAAATACTTCAAGCTCTCATGGTCTGTGTAAATGTCGACCTTCACTAAATACAGATAGTGCTTCCAGAGTTTCAGCGCAAATATCACGGCCGACAACTCCAAGTCATGGACCAGATAATTCCTCTCATGCACCTTCAACTGGCGCGAACCATAAGCTATCACACTCCCATGCTGTAACAAAACGCAGCCTAAGTCGCTGCCTGAAGCGTCGCTGTAGATCTCAAAGCCTTCTGTCCCATATGACGAGCATAGAATAGGCGCCGTGGTCAGACGACTTTTCAATTCTTCGAAAGCTTGCGCGCATGCTGGCGACCAAACAAACTTCTGATCCTTGCTTGTCAGGGTTGTGAGGGGTAAAACTATCCGCGAGAAGTTCTCCACGAAGCGCATGTAGTAGCCGACAAGTCCCAAAAAACTCCGGACTTTCGCCACAGAAGATAACACAGGCCACTCCCGTATTGCAACAACTTTTGCCGGATCCACCGCGATACCCTCACCACTGACAATATGACCAATGATCGTCACAGAAGATAGCCAAAACTCACATTTGGAGAACTTGACGTACAACTGATTACTTCTCAAGGTCTCCAGAACAATATTTAAGTGCTTCACATGATCATCCTCGGACTGGGAGTACACCAGGATATCATCGATGAACACTATCACAAACCGATCCAAATACTCCTTGAACGTCCTGTTCATTAAGTTCATAAACACGGATGACGTATTCGTCAACCCGAAAGACATGACAGTGAACTCATACTGCCATAACGCGTGCTGAACGCCGTCTTGGGAATATCACTTTCCCCGATTCTCAGCTGATAATATCCAGACTTCAAGTCTAGCTTCGAATATACAGTCGACCCAACTAGCTGGTCGAATAGATCATCAATCCTCGGAATCGGGTACTTGTTATTTTTTGTTAGTTTATTCAATTCCCGATAGTCGATACACAGTCGCAGACTTCCATCCTTCTTCTTCACGAAGAGGACCGGGGCGCTCCAAGGTGACGAACTTGGACACACAAACCCCTGCTCTATCAATTCGTGAAACACTCAATTAGGTGACAAACAATTGCCAAAAACAATCATAGGAACATGCAGGTTCCTCAAACATGTGTATTTTCAGTCCTATGTGGTCATTCATGAGTTCTTTTATGTTATAACAGTAACGAACATACATGTGCTCACCACCCCTTAAAAGAATTCGCCTCCGAATTCAAATAAGAAAGGCCAACACCAGAGTGTGATACCAACTCTGTAACATCCTCGCCCGTCACATAGCTTATAATAGAAGGTCTGGCCGTGGCCCGACGCCATATACTACGAACAGTCAATGGAGTTACTAATTGAAACCATAATCCATGTACACGCATCCTAACACAGAGTGCCTTCTAGCGAAAGTAATTTTAAGGTTAACAGGAACCCAACCAATTGAATGCCCACTAACATAAAAGCAGGAATGATAAACCAAATACACCAATAGTGTTGGCCTTAAGGCCTTACAATGTTCAACTCAAATTAAAATGTCTTGCATACATCGACACGCAGACCGACCCCATATGAATAATATAGTAAACAGGTTATTCGCTTTGGCCTTCAAGGGTCAGCTTAGCAATCCTGGGTTCCGACCTGCTATTTCCCGCTTGGCTCGACTGCACCTGCATGAAACATTCCACCGCAACAGTGGCAAACAAAAGCAACGGTCAGCGTTAGCTGACCAAATTATAACGACCCCACCCCTCACTCGGGGTGGCAGTGCTCTTTCCCTGCAGGCATTAGTATAATCAAATATTGGTATCCAGAACGTGCAACTTAAGCACTATTCACCACAAACGTTGGCACTACCATTCACACGCCCCGTGCACTCAATGCACATTATCGGTGTATCTGAATTCCCAGGGTCCCACCACCGTTCTCCGCGACGGTTAGTATACTTGAGCATTTTCTAGTCTTTCCGGGCCGAAGCCAAAGACTCGCCTCTATGGCTACGACTAGTCACGGTGATCCCCCAGATTCACTCACTGACTCATTCCAAGTCAAACGACATAGGGCTGGGTACAGTTCAGCTCTGTCCCGTTGCTCGAATCACCGGGCGCAACAAGCCACAATGCGGGTCGGCCTCCCCTTTCCCATTCACAATTATGCATAACTTTGTTTTTTCAAAGGCTGGCTCTCATGGCCACCTAAGCTAGGCCACACAGGCTCTTAGCTCACATGCTAGCCCCCAAGTCTTCAAGAGACATGCCTCAACAAACGGCCACCAGGTCTCCATTAGACAAGCCTCAACAAACGTCCACCAAGTCTCCATGAGACATGTCTCACAATCAATACAACGCTCACAGGGAGCTATCACCGACGGTAGCGCTACTGCCGCGCGGTAGAGGGCAGACTATCGTTTCTTCCCCCATTTCGGGTGTTTTCCTAGAGTCCGCCTCCAGTACTCTCAACGCAGCCATCTGCACACCCGCAACTCCGAAATCTATGCGACTACCACAGAGTCTTCTCCGACATACAAAACGTACAAACATCACCAATTCAGACCAACCCGTCCGGATGAGCTTCACACAACATGCCTATTCCATACTTCAATTCCGGATCTAAATGCTAACTAACGGGGATACACAGATCTACCTGTCGGGAGAACTACTTCCACGTGTTCGTGGAGCGTCTGCCCTTAAATGCCAAAAGCAAAGGACTTCATATGTCCAAGGAAGATGATCGTTACCCTAGAAGTCCGTTTCGACATCATGGAAGAGATTCTAGCCGGACAAAAACGACCGTATCGGCTTTGCCTCCGTAGTTCCGAACTCGCCTCGCGAATCCGAGCTCCGAATCTTAAACGACGACGAGATCTCCTCTCTCCGGCACTGCTCCTCCTCCAAACGTCCAACCCAAGGTTCTCAAACTCCAAAAGAATGAAGTGAAAACGACAAACCAACACTATAAACCGAGCTACCGCCGCGCGGTAACTAGCTACCACCGCGCGGTACCGTTAATCAACGCCTCATTTCGCGTGGTACCGCCTAGGCCCTCCAACCACAGGTCGACACGTGGCTATGTCGTTATAGCTTCGCTATCGCCGCGCGATAGGATGCTAACGCCTTGCGGTAGCTAACGACGGTTATGACACGACCGCTCCTGCTACCGCCGCGCGACAGCTACTACCGCCGCGCGGTATAAAATTTGAGAGCTTTGACAAATAAATTGCCAAGCTACTGCCTACGGTATCCCTACCGCCGAGCGATAACTTCCCGAGAGCTCGACCAATTAATTGGCTAACTCCGCGCGATAACAACCTACCGCCGCGCGGTAGACAATGCGTCGAGTCAACACGCCTTACCCGACGATCTCGACTCTTGACGCTACCGCCACACAGTAACTCCTTTTCCTGCCTACAGAAACCTAGAGCGCTACAAATTTCCCCCACTTAAAGAATTTCGTCCCGAAATTACATATTGCAGGAAAACATAAGAGTATCAATACTACGAAAGTATACCTCAACCAAAAAGCTCGGGGAACTCCGCCTTCATGGTTTATTCCCGCTCCCACGATAGCTCTTCTCGGCCACAGTTGTCCCAACGAACATTGACCATCCTGATAGACTTATTGCGACGTTGCTTAACTTCCACGTCTTCAATACGAATGAGTTTGACTTTAGTTGTCAACCCAACATCAATCGGCACCTGATCCGCCACAAACACCTGCGTAGGCTCTTGCACCGCCTTCCGCAACACAAATATGTGGAATACGTCATACAGACCACTAAGCTCTGTTGAAAGCTTCAATTGATAGGCGGCTTCACCAACGCGCTCCAACACCTCAAACGGCCCAAGGTATCTCAGACTTAACTTTTTCAATCGTCGTATCCTTGACATGCCCTTGAACGGTTTGATATTTAAGTAAACCCAATCGCCCACGACGAACTCAACATTTCTGTGCTTGGCGTTGTAATATTTAGCATGTCTATCCTGTTCAATCAACAACCGCTCGCTGATTGTCCGAACAATTGAAGTCGCATCCTCAACTTCCTTCCGCTTATACAATTTTGACTCACCCGTCTCCAACCATGACAGCAGAGTACGACACTTTCTTCCATACGAGGCCTCGAAGGGCGCCATTTGAATACTTGCCTGATAACTGTTGTTGTAAGCGAATTCGATCATATACAAGTGATCCTCCCACTTTTGCTCGACGCCTGACGCTACCGCCACATCCATATTATAAATACTAAAGAAACTATAGGATTCAAATATTCTTAACTTCGTTCCCGTCGTAATGGCCAACGACATTTCTGGAGCTTCATTGATGGATTCATCTATTTTATTATTTTGTATATATAATTCAATTATTTTCCTGTCTGAGTGCTCATCCCCTTTATTTTTTTAATCCAATTATTTTTGTAGAATAATTAGCCTCAACTAAACAATATATATGTACAATATTATAAAGAAATATTTGTGGTGTAATGATGAGTACCATCATGCTAATATTTTTTGTATAATAATAAAAAACTACTTATATAATTATTAATTAATTATATATATAATTTTATTTTTTCAAAAAAGGGCAGCCCGTTGCACCAAGAATCCCCGCATAGCGAGGGTCCGGGTAAGGGTCCCACCGCAAAGGTGAAATTTAGGCTAACCTTACCCTGCATTTTTGCAAGAGGTTGCTTCCAGGACTCAAACTTGTGACCTCTAGGTCACACGACAACACCTCAATCGGTGCGTCAAGGCTCCCTTTCAAATTATTTTATTTTTAAAATTGGGAAAATAAATTTAACAAAAGCAAGTTTTGAGCTCTGGAAAGTTAAGTGTGTTTCACAAATTTTCTTAACCAACTGCACTGAACTACTACTGTGAAAAGTTGTGTAATAATATTTATCTACTTATGTATAAATATGTAGCTATGAAGCTTTATATATGTCAATGCATATATATGCGTGTGTGTGTGTGAATATGATTAAATTTAAATCATATACATTTCGCTCTTCTTTTGTATTCCACAAAACATAATTTACCACAAGGGATGGCTGGTGGTTAGGAATATTGTAGCTACCGAAGCACGAGGAACCCCATGAAAGACTGCTTGAGAGAGAGATGTTTACTGTTTTGCCGAGTCGTCCTCCTGTAATCTGGTTGCATGCGTGAAGAGTATTAATGACAGGATCTTCAAATAATCCTTATTTAAACATTTGAAGTTGTATCATATTTAATGTGCAACTAAAGCAATTTAAAAAAGAAGAAGAAATGTTGCAACTGAATTTTTTTTAAAAATTGAATCAGTGTTATGAAGTACGATTACTTATTGAATATTTTGGGAATTTCAGATTGTTATTTTTGATAAACTGTAAGCAGACCAAACATTCTCTTTCATACAAGGGGAAACACTTTCAATAAACAAAATAGATTTGGATACAATCACGAGATATACTCGTGCCAAACCTTAGGAGGTTGGTTCCTCATAGAAGCCTCTCTCCAAATGAGAGATTTCAAACCTAAACATCAAAGATGATCCTAAAATCCCAAGTGACCTCCCTATATAGGGAAGGGGAGGGGCTCACATACCATTTACCTAATATCATTCAATTTAAAAATACAAAAGACAATAATAAGTCGCGCACGTCGCAATAATATCTCCCACCAGAAAATTGACCTTGACCCCAAGGTCGAGGTGCCACTCGCCATCTTGTAGTGATATGCCGCGAGTGGGCTGCCACAAAGGTGATCATTAGAGCATCCAAGTCAGCCATGTCGATCATATCCAAGTCATTCCCGGTCAGGGCCCAAAACGTCTTGACATGACAATCATGAGTAGGAGAGTACGGTTGCTTGCAACGGTAACAAATACCCTTACTCCGCGGGTTATTGTACTCTTGGTTTGGGAAGGTGATGAGTAGTGTTATGACAGTTGTTGCGTGGGCCTCGAGATGAGAGTTGATGGTGGTGAGGGCATGTTCGAGGACCTCCACACAGGATTCCATCGATTGTCGGCCCTTTGGCATAAGAAAAAGAGGGCACAAGAGTGGGAGGTTTGGGATTGAATGCCGGAGCCGGCGAAGATGCAATAGCTGGTGGCGAGGAGATGAGGGAAGAAGGGATCAGATTGGCTTGTCGGTCGAAGGAGCGGAGGTTGCTGCAAGCTAGGAATCGATTGGGGCTGCCCAGAAGGAAGCAGACTGTTGATGTTGGACTGGATCAGTTGCTGACCGAAGGAAACAAAAGCGGATCGGTTGCTGATCGAAGGGAGCGAACAGAACCAGGCACTGGATTTGGCAGAGGGCTCGATCAGCGCTGTCGATGCAGATCAGCCATGAACGACACTGGCTGGGGGCTCGATCAGCGCTTTCGACGCAGATTTTGGAGACAAACAACACTGGAGATGGAGGAGGGATCGATCAGCGTTATCGACGCGAGGAGACGACGACACTGTCGATGCAAAAATAAGAGCAGAACGAACTGGAGGCACACAATGCATGCAGGGAGGTTAATCTCAGACCAATGTTACTTGCAACAAAACACTTGCACTAAACGAAATTGACTCGGATACAATCACGAGGTATACTCGTGTCAAACCTCAGAAGGCTGGTTCCTCATAAAATCCCCTTTCAAAATGAGAAATCTCAAATCTAAACATCAAAGATGATCCTAAACTCTCAAGTCACCTTCTTATATATAGAGAGAGAGGGGGGTGGGGGGCTTACGTACCATTTACTTAATGTCATTCAATTTTAAAATACAGAAGACAATAGTAAGTTGCGCGCACGCATAACATAAAGTGTTTTTGTGATTTGTCTATGATGGTTTTTGTTATTAAATTTGGTTCTAACTCAACTTTTTCAGCTTCGGCCTATTATGCTTTCATGCTGAAGGTGGTTGCGTACGTACAGTTGACCTGTAGGCCATAAGCACATAAGGCAACCTGCTTGTTCCCTTTCAGTTCTAGGAGTCAAGTAGTATACTTTAGCTTCCCTTTGCTTGATCAGTGGAGTGAACTTTCACTACTAATATAATTTATCTGTACTCTTTCTCTAATTTATTATTTTACTTATAACTTGGGCTTTATAAACTTAGTTTATGATCCTTGACTCAAATCCCTTTCTTTGTTTTCATGCTACTAGTATATTTAATCGTCAAGACAAATATTTACTGTCTTTCATAATTATGCTGTATTCTAGGAAAACATCCCCACCAGTTATTGAATCAGTGGTTCTCCATATTGATCATCTATCAAGGAATGTCAACGAGGCACATTTAAAGGAGATATTCAGTGAGTACTAACTCAGAACTTAATGGTTCAATTTCTGTTTTCATGTGAATATAATAATAATACTTGAGAAATGCATCAAATTTAACAATTATAGTGATTTTTTTAAAAATCAAAATTTTGATATAATATATCCAATTTCATTCAGGATGTGTTATTCAGACAATTGACGGCAGTTTGTCTATTAACAACAGATGTTTCTAGAGACAAGTTGTGGCCACAATCTAATATGTTGACTTATTCATTTCCTTCTAAAACCGTCAAAATCGTAATTATTAAAGTTAAATGAGAGATGCTTATTTCAGTGTTTTTTCTTGTAAAATGCTTTAGATGTGGTTATTGCTTTGACCATAAATTGAAGCTTGTTTGCTGTTTTGTGAGCTTTGCAATAGCTTTTGAAGCTACATGCTTGACTCTTAACGTGCTTGAAATATATGGTCTCACATCGCTTACAAGCATCACAAGTTTTATGCTTCACTATGTTCTAATCATAATGTATCCATTGCACTGCTGATTTAAGTTGGCACATATTTCATGTTATATTGGAAAAATGCTATTCTTATTTTTTTAGTTTTTCAATGTGTTTTTTATTATTTAAATGTGTCAACTATTAGAAATAAAATAAAATTTGCATATGTTGTTTATCGATCTTGAGACGGCTTATGATATGGTTACAAGAAAGGTCTTATATAGAGTTATAAAAAAGAAATGTGTAAATGTATCATACATTGACGTAATCAAAGGTATGCATACAAATTCAGTGAAGAGGGTGAGGGCATCTGGAGGATTAACAGAGGAATTCTCTATCATTGTTGGCTCACATCGAGGGTCAACTTTAAGCCCTTATCTCTTTACCCTTATCTTAGATGAGCTCACTAGACATATCCAACAAGCAATACCTTTGTGTTTATTTTTGCAGATGATACTCTTTTGGTTGCCGTGTGACCTTGTGGTCATGGATTCGAGTCCTAGAAACAGCCTCTTGTAAAAATGCTGGTTAAGGTTTTCCTACATTTCACCATTGTGGTGGGACCCTTCCCCGGACCCTTGTTGTGCGGGGATGCTTGTGCACCGGGCTTCCCTTTTATACTATTTTGGTTGATGAGACGCGCAAGGGTGTAACCGTGAAATTTGAATCTTTACGAGACATTTTAGAAAAGAAGTGTTTTAGGTTGAGCACGACAAAGATGGAGTATATGAAGCTTAAATTTAGTAGTGCAAGAAGGACGAATGACTCTGTCATTAGGTTGGGTAATTAAAATATTTCTCGCAATGGGTGCTTTCAATATTCTGGGATCGGTAGTTCAAAATGATGGAGATGTAGATAAAGATGTGATACATAGAATCCTCGCTGGTTGGTTTAAGTGGAGAGGCGCAATTGAGATCTTATGTGATCGTAAATTACCATTAGAACGTAAAGGCAAATCTTACCGTGTTGCAAGTAGACCAGCGATGAGTTATGAGGCGTGACGACGCCAGTTATCTTAAACTTATGTTGTTTATGTTGTGTTAATTTTTAGTAGTATTTTACCCATATGTAGTAAGTCCAAATGGGAGGCACGTTGGAACCTACTTAAGTAGCCGGTTGTGCCTTGTTTTGTTAAAGAGAAAATTAGAACAAAATCTCTCTCTCTCTCTCTCTCTTATTTCCCTCTTCCTCTCTCTCTCTCTCTAAACCCTACGGGTTTTCTTTTCCTGTGTTGCCCTAGTCGACATCGCACCCTGCCGACTTCGACCGATCGCCCGACATCTCCTCCCGCCACTATAGCTCCTCCGTCGGTGATACGATCCAAGTGCAAGGGCATAAAAACTTGGTCTCAAACGCCCTCTCCTCCGCTCGCCCGCACCCGCAGTCGCGCGACAGTGTCGCACGGTCCGCCGATTCCGCGGGCTTTTCCTCCTGCCCACGGGAACGCTCCTCCAGTCCATCAGCAACCCACGACCAGCCCGACCTGCTCGCCGGCCCGTCGTCCCGTGTCGCCGACCTCGCTCCGGCCGATTTGGCGGTTGCCGCCCGGTCTTCCAGCCCCGGCCATATAGCTCCGCGTCTCTTTTCTTCCGCCGGCCTCCTTCCAACACCCCCGCCCACCGTACTGCCCTATCTCCGATGGAAGATGCTCCTCCCTCGCCGAGCTCATGACTCTTTTCCACTCTATGTTTGCGACTCAGAACGCCAAGATGGACGCCCTCAACGCCCGTTTGGATGCCCTACAAGGCATGCCGTCTCCTCCGTCTCTGACTACGACCGTCTACTCTTCGGCAAGCCGGGTGGACTCCGCTGCTCCTCCGGACGTGGACTATCCCTCCTACGCACGTACTATCCAGATGGATTTTCCCATCTACGAGGGCCGCGAAGACCCCCTTCCGTGGATTACGCGTTGCGATATTTTTTTCGCAAACCACCGCACACCAGGTGAAGAACGCGCCGACGTCGCTTCCTTCCATTTACTCGGCCCTGCACAATTATGGTTCACTCAACTTCTGCGGGAACATCCCACCATTTCCTGGACAGATTTCAGCACGGCCTACACCCTTCGGTTCGGCCCGGCCCTACAGGGCAACCCACTCGGCGATCCGGCGAACCTCAAAAATGATGGCTCCATCGACACCTACCTAGAACAATTCCACATACTACTGTCTAGGGCAACATCCGTGTTACCCGAGCAGCATGTTCCCCTCTTCACCGCCGACCTCCACGAGCGATTACATTGGGACGTGGAGTTCCTTCTGCCTCGTGATCTCAGCACAACCATGAGCCTCGTCAGGGCTTGTGAGCGGCGACTGCTACTTGATCGTCCGCCTTTGGGACGTCGGGACTATCAAGGCTCTTATTCTCAAGCCAGCTTGCCGGACAGGGCTCCATCCCGGGACTATACACCGCGGCCTACGGTTTGTCGCCATCTGTCCCGCACCAAGATGGCCAAGCATCGCGAGAAAGGCTTGTGCTACAATTGTGATGACCATTTCATACCGAGACATCGATGAAAACACTTATTCTGGCTCGAAGTGGATGATCCTCCTGATGATGACGCGACGGGAGGAGAGGCCACTGCTTTACCCTTTGATCCAGCTTGAGGACAAGCTATCTTCGGACGGGGATGACGATGTTATGAGGCGTGACGACGCTAGTTATCTTAAACTTATTTTGTTTATGTTGTGTTAATTTTGTAGTAGTATATTACACATATGTAGTAAGCCCAAATGGGGGGCATGTTGGAACCTACTTAAGTGGCCGGTTGTGCCTTGTTTTGTTAAGAAGAAAATTAGAACAAAATTTCTCTCTCTCTCTCTCTCTTATTTCCCTCTTCCTCTCTCTCACTCTAAACCCCACGGGTTTTCTTTTCCCGTGTTGCCCTAGCCGACATCACACCCCGCCGACTTCGCCCAATCGCCCGACATCTCCTCCCGCCACCATAGCTCCTCCGTCGGTGACACGATCCAAGTGCAAGGGGCATAACACGATGCTCTACTGTTCTGAGTGTTGGACATTGAATTGTGTACATGTGTAAAAAATGGGAGTTGAGGAAATGAAAATGCTTAGGTGGATGTGTGGACACTTCCACTGGATAAAATTAGGAATGAATGTATCAGGGATAAGAGGGGAGTGACACCAATTGTATAGAACATGCGGGAAGCTCGATTACGATGGTTCAGACACGTACAAAGGAGATCATTCGCAACACCTGTTAGGCGTCGTGAGAGTTTAGCCACTAGGCATATTAAACGGGGGAGGGGCCGACCAAAAAAACTTGGAATGAAACTATAATTAAATACATGGTGTACTTAGGCATTGGTGAGATTATGACTAAATATAAGACGCAATGACGACAAAGGATCCATATAGCCGACCCCACTCTGGTGAGATAAAGGCTCTGTCTCAATAATTTTCATCACGGAAGTTGGCTCTAAATTTGATGCCTATGATATAAATTATTTTGGATATCTTCGGGCACATTCATATTTTTTTATTCAAGTTCTAATATTTGCTCTCCCAAATAAGTCCACTTATAGAATTATTCTGTTTTCTTGTTTTCACAACCCCGTGGCCTTAGAAAAATGAATGTGCTCTACGGTTGATATCGAGTCGAGTTCGAGCGATTTTGGCTTGGCTCGAATCGAAATTTCCGACTTGAACTCGGCTCGAAATCGACTTGAAATCAAAATCAATTTCGAGTCGATTCAGCTCGACTTGAAATGGCTCGATTCTGAGTTGGCTTGAAATCGAATCGAGTTGGCTCAAAATTTAGGCAATTTTCCTCTTTTTTCCTAGTTGGCTCAAAATTAAATTGGGCAAGCTATAAATTTTGCAAATGAAACACCTAAAGCCTTTATTCTTTTTTTAATGTTTAATTTTTTTTAATTTTAAAATAAGAATATATTAATAAATACATAATAATTTTAATTAATTCGAGTTGATTCGAATCATATTTCGAGCGATTCAGGGCTGACTCGAAATCAGATTTGAGTCAAATAGAATTGACTCAAATTGAGTCGAATCAATTTTAACCGATTCCGATTCGGCTCAATTTTCGAGTGATTTTCGAATTTCGATTAATATGCTCAGCCCTACTGTGTTCTATATCTATCACCTTAGTAATGAATTTTTTTTCTTGATTAAATATTTATTACTTTGATGGTTTTATGTAATATCTTATAAATTATTTTTTACCATATTATCTCTTATTTCCTATATTTCATTATTAAAACTTTGATTCACCTCATACGTGGAATTACATTGACTACTAACCTATATTTTTGCATGTGCAACTTTTAGCAACATTTTAAATTATACTATTTTGTTCTTAAGGCATGGTAATATAAACTTATATAAATTATGCTTTGTATTGCTTCTTGTTTTTTAAAATATTGGTTATGGTTAGTGTTCTATGTTCTACAATGAATTAATAGTATTTGATTTTAGTAACTTTTAGCATAATTTTGAGGTGTTATTGTCAGTTGGAATATACTCTTCATATGTCTATGAAATTTTTTTGGCAGGAACTTTTCTTGTAAATTTTTTTAACTTGACACAAGATAGGGCACAATGCCGACAAAGGATCCGACCCCACTATAATGGGATAAACGCTTGAGTGTTGTTGTTTTTTTGTATTTGTGTCTTCTCCATTCCAACATAAATTTTGGTTAAATAGGATTTTGATTCGTGAAGTTTTTAAGCACAACTTGCCCTTCTAATCTTCGTTCCATTGGTATGGTCTTGATGATGGTTATGCATGTTGATTGGACAAGCTTCAATCAGCCAACACATTAGCACGTCGAGCTTGTTGGGTCTTCTTCTCCATTGAATATGAGAAATTTGAGCTTCACCAATTTTGAAGGATCAAAGATGATGGAACCATTCGTTGTGCCGCCTGAATTATGGTTGCCAGTAAGTCTCTGTTATGCCCCCGGACGATCTACGTTTCCGTGGATTTAAATACGCACGAAGGCCGAAGGAGACGGAGAATGAAAACCGGGCTGAACCATCCGGTTCAGCCCGAACCCAACAATAAAGCAGAATGGGGGCTGAACCACGTGGGTTCAGCCCTAATGGGGCCGGCCGGCCCTAGGGGTTGGGTGGGAGCATAAATACCCAACCCCTCCTCCTTGGTGAGACAAGAAGATTATTCCAGGTATCCTTTCTCTTCTTCCTCTCCTAAACCCTAATCCTCTAGCCTTCTTCCTACTTCCTCTTCTTCTCCTAGATAGGTCATAACATTTGGTATCAGAGCATCGTTCCTGCGACAATGGTGACACGCACGGAGGCGGAGATGGCACGCTTAGCCACCATCGAAGAAAACTACGTCGCCTTGGCGGATTCGGTGGCCGGGATCGAAGAACAAGTCAAAACCTCCACGAAAAATCTGGAAGAACGCATAGAAGGACGCATGGATGAGCTGAAGGCGCTGTTAACGCAAACCCTAAGGGGGAAAACGGCGGAACAGGGGGAATCGTCACATGCAGCACCATCACCCACCAGAGGCACCACGGGAGGTTCGGAAATGATTCCCTACAACGGCCCCAACCCGGAATCAGGCGGGGCGACCGACCACAGTGTCCTGTCGGTGCAGCCGAGCCCTACAGGGCCGACAACGCAATTTCCGCGGAGCCCAGGTGCGGGCGTCCCTGCCGCCAGACCGTGGATCGGACCGGGTCCAAACCCCCACCAGCAGGTCGCCGGGGGGTGGACCGACC
The DNA here is from genome assembly GCA_039583875.1 of Platanthera guangdongensis. Classification (NCBI taxonomy): domain Eukaryota; kingdom Viridiplantae; phylum Streptophyta; class Magnoliopsida; order Asparagales; family Orchidaceae; genus Platanthera; species Platanthera guangdongensis. Next base: position 39,956,775 of record CM077162.1, on the reverse strand, counting down.
AGGGAGGGTTGGCCGCCGGCGGTGGAGTCGCCGGGGTGGCTGCCAGCCGCCCTTTTGGACATCAGGAGCAGAGTTGGAGGCCGCCGCCGCACATGGGGGGTCCAAATGGCGCTGGAAATGGGATCCTCCCCAGGCCGCCGGCACTAGGGGCCGGCGAGGATGGGGCAAGGCGAACAATGACGGGGATATCCTCTCAGGCACGTTTTTGACGACGAGGAGGGCCCTCCTATGGAGGGGGATACGACGGGGAACATTATCAAGACTACTATGGTCGGCCGAATCTAGTGGCGGAACCAATCAGGCCAGCAGGGCTAGATCCAGAGTATGGAAGGAATGGAGGAGCGAACCAACGAGCCTTTATGCAACCAAAACGAACGCGGATGAATTTTCCGACATTCCGAGGTAGTGACACGCTAGAAGGGGTACAAAAGGCCGAGTTGTTCTTCACATACCAAGAAATCCCTAATGAGCATGGGTGCAGTTTGGCGTCGTTTCACTTGGAGGGCGACACATACCAGTGGGCACAATGGTTCGTTCGAAGCTATGGGTACGCGCCGTGGGCGCACTTTGTAGAGGATTTACGGCCCGCTTCGGGCCCTTGGAATATGAGGACGTGGAGGCCACCTTGCAGAAACTCCGACAGAAGGGGACAATGACGGAATATCGCACGAAGTTCGAGCGGCTGGCAAATCGGTTCAATTGAGGGGAAAAGACCCTCCTCAGTTGTTTCGTTTTAGGGCTGAAGGATCACCTGAGAGATGAGGTCCATGCCTACATGCCGAACAGTTTGAGCCACGCCATCAGTCTAGCCAGGATACAGGAGGAGCGGTTCAACCGCCAGCGAAATCGAGGGGGAGCACGCACTCCCGCAACACCAGCAACACCAGTAGCAGGGCGGCGTGAGCAGCCCCAGGCAGGACGGCCGACAGTGACACGCCTGACGTGGCCTGAGCTGCAGGCCAGGAAGGACAAATGGCTATGCTTCAACTGCGACGACAAGTATACACCGGGACACCGATGCCAAAAGGTGCAAGTATTCATGTTGAGGAAGGAGGATGATGAGGAGGAGCTCATTACCTGTGATGAGATGGATGGTTTGGACCTGCAGTTTGGGGTGGCCATCTAGGCCATGGAAGGGTGTTCAGCCCCTCTTATGTTACAAATTGCTGGGAAGTTGGGGCATGAGCGGGTGACTATTTTGATAGATAGCGGGAGTACCCATAATTTTATCACCCCCGCAGCAGCACAGAAGGCGGGACATCAGTCGACAAGGGGGCTTCTTTCCAGGTTATGGGGCTGACGACAGCAAGTTGAGGTGCGAAGGGGTCCTGAAAGGGGTGAGCTGCGACTACAGGGCTATGTGTGCCGGACGGATGTTTACCTGCCTGCTACCGATTCGGGGTCGGACATGGTGTTGGGCTTGCAGTGGCTCCGCCAGCTCAAGCGGGTAACCACTGATTGGGAGAAGATGACGTTGGAGTTCTCGCACCTGGGACAGAGCATTGCCTACACGTGGACCAGGTGGCTACATTGGGCCGAGTATTGCTACAACACCTCCTATCACACGGCAGCAGGCTCACTCTATTCGAGGCGGTGTACGGGCGTCCGCCACCCCACATTGTGCTCCTATGAACCGGCCGGCAGTGCCCTCCCGGCGGTAGATCCGGCTCTCCGAGATCGGGATTGGACCCTTGGCTATTCTCCGAGACAATTTACGTGCGCCCAAGACCGCATGGAGGTCCAAGCTGACAAGCACCGTATGGAAAGGGAATTTGCGGTAGGCGATGAGGTGTTTCTCAAGCTCCAGCCATATCGTCAGCTATCAGTCGCCCTTCGGGCCAATCAGAAACTGGCCCCACGCTACTACGGGCCGTACAGGATCATTCGGCGGGCAGGACCCGTAGCCTATACTTTGGCGCTTCCGGAGGGTCCCGCATTCACCCTACTTTTCATGTATCAGTACTCAAAAAGAAGCTGGGAACGCTGTTTCTGTCACTCCTATCTTACCTGAGGCCACCAACAGCGGCGAATTGAGGCTCTTACCGAAGAAGTTCTCATGATCAAGTGGAAAAAAACACGACACTGAGTACCGGACAACGATCCTCGTCAAATGGAAGCAGATGCCAGAGACGCACAATTCGTGGGTTGACCTCTGGAGTTCCGGGAGCGCTATCCTGATTTTCACCTTGAGGACAAGGTGCTTCTTGATGGGAGGGGGAATGTTATGCCCCCGGACGATCTACGTTTCCGTGGATTTAAATACGCGCGAAGGCCGAAGGAGACGGAGAATGAAAACGGCTGAACCAACCCAACAATAAAAAGCAGAATGGGGGCTGAACCACATGGGTTCAGCCCCAATGGGGCCGGCCTGCCCTAGGGGTTGGGTGGGAGCATAAATACCCAACTTCTCCTCCTTGGTGAGACAAGAAGATTATTCCAGGTATCCTTTCTCTTCTTCCTCTCCTAAACCTAATCCTCTAGCCTTCTTCCTACTTCCTCTTCTTCTCCTAGACAGGTCATAACAGTCTCCTTGGTAGTTGATATTGAGAAGGATCAGCTTGGTCACAGCTGCCAAATACATGTTTTGTTAACTATTGACAACATATGTTGCATAGATTATCATCTTCTTAAATTATCGCCCATGTTCCACATGAGGTTGGCCACCTCAGATTCAAGTTGATCTAGTCGTGGATCGGCCATACCTTTCTCTGATACCACTATGGTATTGTCTTGATGATTGGATTGTGTATTCCAATTTGAGCTCATTTCACGGTATTAATATTCGAGCTAACTGATTTTCCCATTTTTGGCTTTCTTCCTACCCAAAAGTATCCAACAAAGAAAGAAAGGAGAGAAAGAGAATACGAGTTTCTTCTTGGGAAACTAACTTCCTTTTGCTTATAGTATTACTGAAATGATATATAATTTCAATTCCAGCATACTCACAATTTTTATTGGCACTTGCTCCACTACTTCCATTTACTACTACTACCTAGCTTTCTCTACCAATACTCCGACCACTCACTCCTCTTATTACTGGGAGTTCTGTAACACTCACTATCAACACTCTCTCATTTCTTGGAGTCACACCACCACTTCTCCCATTACTGAGAGTTACCCAATTGCCAACCAAACACAGCCTAAAACCGCTAAACTAAACATGTCTGTGGCCGTTATAGATGGCTGCTTTATTCTAATTATGCTGATTTGTTATCTCCGATTTTGTGAAGTATGAGGAAGTGCAGTATATTTTGGTTTTCACTGTTCTAATTCTAACAAACCGAACATTTGTTTAATACTTTTTTGAAGAATGACCTATATTATATGGTCGTTTACTTTTGTTATGGGGAATTTCGGTCATTAGTATGGCAGTTTCTAATCCATATCCAAGGAATTACTATTTGACATTGAATTACATTAACTCAGGTAATTTTGGAGACGTGGTTAATGTGGAACTTTCAATGGATCGAAATGTAAGTTTTATGTGATCTGGCAAGTAAAATTGTGAAATTTAAATCCGTGTCTTATTAATATTATTTCTAAGGTCAACCTTCCCCGAGGTTATGGCTATATTGAATTCAAGAAGAGAATTGATGCTGAAAAAGCACGTCTTTACATGGATGGTGTATGTGTTCTTGTCACCGGAAAAACTTCTTATGCTCTTTAGCCTTAACATTTCAATTAGCGATAATATTCTTACTACTTATGTCATAACAGGGTCAAATTGATGGCAATATGGTATCAGTTAAATTTACTCTAGCACAACGACCAAAGGCTTCTTCCCCTGTAAAGGCGATACCTCCTCCCCCTCCTCCGAAAAGAGAACTGCCTCCAAAGGACAAGATCCTTGCTGGACCTGAGAAGGAAGTTGCACCCCGACCAAGAGAACGTAAGTTCCAGAATTTTAATTGGGTTATTTCACATTGAGCATGCGGTTTTTTGGGAGGCTTGATATTGCATTTTATTGTTCTATGTTGTATGAACTTGCCATATCTATATTTTCTTTTCAAATTTACAACTGACATTGCCTTTACATTTAGCATCTCCACGTCGTAGACCACCATCTCTACCGCGTAGGAGATCTCCTGTTCCAAGTCGTCGACCTGATTCACCGAGACGTCGACCCGAGTCCTCTCCTCGTCGCCGTCTGGATTCTCCTCCCCACCGCCGAGCAGAATCTCCTCCTTATCGCCGTGGAGAAACACCACCTCGCAGGAGGGTTGCTTCTCCAGTTAGAAGACGCTCTCCCTCTCCGCGACGTCTTAGATCACCTGCACGGTTTGTTATGATTGAAATCTTCTGCTACCATGCATTATCTTGACAAATGATAGGTAATTGACAACAGTTTTTCAAACAACATGACTGCAGTGTTTCTCCGCGAAGAATACGAGGCAGTCCTTCCCGCAAGCGCTCCCCCTTACCTCTTAGGAGGAGGTAGGGATTTTTTATCATTCATTTTTGAGGAAAGTAAAATTTTTTTTTTCGGATTTTTTTATTATCTTCTATAATTATTATCATCTCATTAAGAGTAAGCTTACTGATGGAGATCATTCACGCAACATTGGAGGAGTTGACTCGGTCGATCGGAGTCCGTAATTGTGGTTGAAATATTTTGTTTTATGCGGTTATCATCATGCTTTTATATTTTTCATGAGTATTTTATGGTCTATGCTCTCTATTATTTTTTAGGGCTATTAAATATAACTTGGTTTGGAAGTTAACTCTGTCTGCCTAGTTAAGAAGATATCAACTAAGATTGAGACTTATGAGAACAGTTTTAAAATTTAAAGAGGGAACTATAAAGTTTTCTATATGTTTGTTATAGCTTGATTTTTGAGATCCTGCAAATATGTGTAGTATTTTTTAATGTCAATGAATTTCTAGGGAGATAAGATTGTTAGGCAGGTGGAATTGTAAAACCAAAATTCTATAAATTGCAATGGTCCATGTTGAGCACACTCCAATATAAGGTCGATTTTTATGGAGCCCATTTTCATCAGAAAGCTCGAGAGTCAGTAATAAGAGCTTGTCTAAGGAAGGATTGTATGTTGTATTTGTAAGGTTAAAACTAACTTATGTGGAACCTGTTCTAAAGAACATGCCAATATTTTGTGCTGATTATATCTGTAACAGAACAAGTGTTGATGAGAACTTATAGTCTAGTTGATAGCAAATTTGATTGCCACTGTGTATCCAAATTGCCAAACCATGAAGCTTATAAAAACACATGGTCAGATTTTGGTAAATAATGCTCAGAAAACCCACTAAGACTTTATATTAAGCACAAAAAGTAGGCTTTGTTGGCGAATTCTATTAAAAATAATTAAAGTTAAAATGACAATTTGATTACAGTGTTCAAATGTATTCATGCAGTATGTTTGGATATTATCCAGCTTTAACTCAATTTTTCAGATCAAAGGGAGAAGAATCAAAAATTAGAACTGCCAGATCCCAATTTTACTAAAGATATCAAAAATTTGAGCAGCTTTAAAGATGCCAAACCCCACGGAGAGTAGCATGAACCTAAGCAAAAATATTAGAATATACTACATGTTGATTGTTGAAATCGGTGCGGTGTAATTGGGTTTAAAAAATTATAAAAATCACACTGCACTTGAACCGACCTATGCGGTGTGAAATCATAAGGTGCAGTTTTTTAGTGTTTACAGTTTGTTAATGCCATGCATTGATTTGCATAAATGAGTCAAATGACAAACAGGTTCTCCCTGAGGCTCTGTTTGGTTGGGCTGTTGCTGATGGAAAGCTGCTGATGAACTTTTGCTGATAGAAAAAGTACTGATTCTGGAAAACAGAGTTTTGTTAAAAAACTGTTTGAGTGAAGCAGAGTTTCCAAAATAGAGTTTTCAAAAAGTTGTTTGGATACAAAACGGAGTTTTGAATAAATTTTTTTTTCAAATATAACACAATAAAAATTTCATTCATACATTTTTTCCAAATAATTTTTTTTTCATTCATAACATATATTTTTCAATTATTAACATCTTCTATATAACGTAACACCCAACGCAGAATTTTTTTTTTCATCCAGACAATTTTTAGGTCTATGCTCTAGCTTCAAACACCTGATCTGCTATAATATCACGCAGTGCGATCATCTCCTCTACACCACCGCAGTGTCAGACCAATCTTCTTGCCGCCTTTGAGAGGTCATCCCAAGATATGGATCCTTTTGCTCAGACTCAATGAAATCTATATCTACACCGAAGGTGGCGACGAATGAAATTATGCAGTGTCATCGTGGCGATCACTATACGGTTGCTTGTTTGTCGAAGCTATAGCTTGGCATGTCCCGTTAGTATGACCCACTTCTTCTTCCAAACACCGAATGAGCGCTCTATCACACTTCTAAGCGATGAGTGTGCATGATTGAACATCTCCCGACGTCCTTCTGCTTGACGACCACCACGAGCAAAGTCTGGTAGATGATATCGTGTGTCCTGATAAGGTTTTAAGTAAGCCTTTTGCAGTGGATAGCCAGAGTCAACCAAATAATATTTTCCTGCACATTAATAATAATTATTTAGTTGCCCAAATATTATTACGAATAAATAGATAAAACAAATTTAATAGTTACCCAGAGGTGGATGAGGGAAATTATAACGTGGATCACTTAGGGCAAAATTGAATATACGACTATCGTGTGCTGATCCTTCCCAACCAGCCATAACAAAAGTAAAACACATATTAAAATTCACAAGCTGCCATGACATTTTGAGTTGGACTACCACGCCTCCCAATGTACGGTACTTGACTTCCAACTGGCACACACGCGTGAACATGTGTCCCATCTATCGCTCTAATGCAATTTCTAAAAAATGGCATGTAACGTCTGTTATATAGAATCTCTAGTGGTGTTCCACTGAAATTTCTATCTGATGGTTGTATCACTTCCTTCGATAACGGCATCAATGCGCGAAGACCACCAGAAAAAAAATATGCTAATTGTCTCTGTTGAATGCTGAAATTGCTCGCACGTTTTTCCCATTGATTCATTATGTGACAATATGTATACCGTCAATGCTAAGATTTCCCTTGATGCAGTTCTTCGAGATCTTTGGAAGCCACATTTCTCCTCCAGAGACAGTAATAAATCCATAAAAATTTTTTGACTCATCATAAAAGAGTCATGAAATCGAACTCGAGGAACACGAAGAAGCTCGCCAACCCATTTGTCGCCTGTTTGTTTTGATGTCATTCGAGGAACTGGACCGGTTAATAGACCAGTATATTCTGATACCAAATATACTGCCGACACCACATTTTGATGACTTATAATAGCATAATTTCTTCTCGTAGTCTCCTGCTCTTCCGTCGAATATTCAGAATTATCGATAGACATTTCCTGTTAATATACACGAGGAATAATTACAGATAATGCAAAAAATAGATAAACACAACCATGGATCTACGTAATGATATCCACATCCACAAAAAGATAAACAACACATAACAGATAAGATAACATGAGTCCACACATAACAAGACCATAGAGATAAACACAACCATGAGTACAATCAACAGATAATATAAGCTAACAATAACAAAATCCAAAAACAGAACACAGCTAAGATAGTATCATAGGCTCCTATTAACCCCCCACGAAGGAAACAGTTCGCACTCACTTGACTTCTGGGAATCTGGAAGGCATAAGAAAAGTCGCTCTATGACTTTTATCCATAAAATATGTGATGACGAAGTCATTGAAGTCTTCATCAGCTACCACTTCGGTACATGACTACTTTGTCTAATGCTCGCTGAATGCTAAACTCAAAGAAGCTTTTGGTGGTGGCTCTTGGATGCATCTGCTGATGGTCTTAGAAGACTCCGCCAAATCTTCTAATACAGAGCTAACAAGTTTGTTTTTTTTTTCCATTTCCTTCTTTTTGGAAACTTCTGATGTACGTCATGAGTCGCAGGACCCTTGTGACCTCAACGTCTACATGTTCGCCATCTGACATCACTCTTTCATCAAAAGACTCTAGTGGATCATTGATGTTGTTGGGGGTACATGAATGATGTCCTGTCGCGACAACAACACTGAACATCAGGGTGAGTTTCTCCTCTAACTCTGGATGGATGCTTGAATACCGAAATTTCTTGGCGGCCGGGACAACTTGAAAAATTATACATTTTAGTAAACCTGAATTAAGAAAAATTTATTTTACGAAATTAATGACTTTAAAAAAGAATACCTTCAATCGCTCATCCCACCACTCGTCGGAGGCGTCGATAGTTTTCCTTGACGTATTCCAACCTAACCCGGTCTCACCGCGTTTCATCTACATCCAGAGTTTCCATTGCTTCTTCAGATGATCCCATTTATTTTTGAATGAGACTTTATCGTATTTCTTTTCAGTTGATTTTTCAAATTTCTTCATAATATTACTCCATCCCTCCTTATTAAAATGCGTCGTTGGTCGATTCCCGAGTTCTATCTCATTTATGCAAATATCGCAAAAGAGCAGAACATCGGCATTATCCCACATTACGGCAACACCACCATCTTTTGTTTTGCCCATCTTTATAAGACAAACGCACGCATATAGAAGCAACATTCAAAAACATTATAAATGTAAATCTAAACAATACATGGTCGGGATCTAAATCTAAATCTAAACAAGATAAACACAAACATATAACTCACACACACACACAAACACACACACATACAACTCACGCAATATCTCAAGAAAGTGAACATGTGAATTTGTGGAGATGAGCCAAACGATGAAAAACAATGAAGTCGGACAAATGGTGAGCAATTGAAATGCGCTTATCTTTGCATAGAGCAATGAATATGTCATTTGACACATGACCACAATAGGCGACGAGTCCATAAACCATGTAGACGATAGATAAAATACTTGGGAGGTGGCACTGAATTAGGAAATGGCACAAGAGGGTTGCTAGAGGATCTGTGGGGAGTTGACAACTGACATGGTGTTGGAGAATGTGGTAGCTGGTGGATCAACAACATGAGGTATTGGATGCGGCAAACATGAGAAATTTGAGCGGAGTTGGTGAAGAAATATTGACCCTTAGGGGATGTGACACTAGTAAAATTTACAAGCTTCATATTAGTAGGGAATAATACTTATAACCGTTCTCAATCCAAGAGTAGCCCAAAAGGATATATTTGTTTGATTATGGACTATGAAGCACCGATACTTTCTTAAGGGCCACGTACCCATACCAGATACGTATCCGTACCGGTACGTACCCGATACTCGGCAGATACATTTGTTACTCTAGTCTATAGATACACTTGGACTTGCCATATCTTTTAGAAAAGTAAATGTTGTGAACCATAAATGCAACTAGCGACATTTGTTTATTATAGTAACAAAATGTGCTTAAAATTTAAGTCTCTTTTTTTCGTTAATACTATAAAGAATTTTTTTAAAATTTTATTATTTTGTTTTTTTACTATATACATTTGCATATATATACACATGAACATACATATACATGTATATGTGCATGTATATACATAGACATATTGCACGCATATTTATATAAGTCAATGTTAATTACACTATACCCAAAAGCACTCGTATTCATTTTTTTTTTCACGTATCAACGTACCGGATACGTATCGTACCTGGTACTCGTACATACCCATACCTGTGCTTCATAGCTTATGGAGCTAATTTATCTACAAGAATGCTCTGTGATGTACATGACAACAATTAAATACCCGTGGAGTTGGGAGAGAAATGTGGGACTGAAGGGAAGATAATAGTAAAGGTCGAGGAAAAATGAAGGACCATTGAGGAGGGGATGGATGATAACGTAACGAGTGAAAATTACCAGTAATGAATAAGACTTTGTTGAAACATACAAGAGCAAGAAATTTCAAAAAGATGCTGATTTTCCATTTTGTTGTTGAGTATAAGAACAAGAAGTTATGGATGAAGCATAAGGAAGTATATGTTCACTCAAAATCATGATTTGAATATTTCTGAGCATTGTTTGTATGAATAATCTTACCCATGTGGAAAATTGAGTTGAATTTAAGCAATGAAAGATTCAAAAACATGCAAAGTTTAGAACGTTCTTGCATACAATCATGTTAATCTTTGTTTATCATTAACAAAAGTAATGAAATTTTGATAATTTGATAAAATAAAATATGACTTTTGTACTATCCTTAAATGTCAAAGTGAACTGAAGAAAAGTAAAGAAAAGTGAGCTTCATTTTTTAGATGAATGAGCGGTAAAATTAGAGTAATGTTGTTTCCCTTAAATACAAGACTTGCAAGACCCATAAATACAAGTCTTGCTAGGAAAAAACAGAATGATGGCCTGAAAGAACCCATTGATGGATTGAAAGAGGTCGATGTACATGGCAATGTTTCCGGACAATGCTTGAGATAGAAATGACAACATAAGTTACTATATTCTATGCATAAACTTCATTCTCTAGATGACTTCTACCAATGAAACTTCGCTTCTAAAGATCTTGTAGGACAATTATGATGACAAGTGAGACTACTAACACATCAAATTAAAGTAATAACTAGAACATAAAGAACATAACGAAGCTGAATGTTAGGATAAGAAGTAAGACTCCTCTTTCAATGTCCATAAAGTGATCACCATTAACAACAATTATATACATGAGAAAGTATATTTTTTGTGTAGTTAAGGGTTGTCTTAGATGTCTTTTGGGTGAAAGAAGCGAAGTCCATCATAGAGTTACTTTGAGAGAGACAAATTATACGTTCTGTGGATGCAAATGACAGTGGTGCTGGAGGTGATGGTTGAGTGAGCCAACCACACATATAACATGAAGAGGTTCCTCGACAATATGGGGGGCCATTGAATAAGCATAAATATGTGCAGAAGGTTCTACTAGGGATGGGTGTGTTGAGTTCGATTCTATGAATACTCATCATGTTTCTTGAGAGCATGTTGTATATGTTTTGTTAGGCACAAAAAAGAACAATTTTTGAGGTTTACCCTGAGCACCAAAAATGGCACTTTATCATGATCAACCCTAGAATTTCAGCCCCTCAAAGGACATTCCTCGACACGACCCTTGGATCAAGAGAAATTTACTGATGTAGGGTCAAGGTTGTAGATGTTGGATGTCAGGTTCATGTCGGTTTGAGTTTGAAATATTGTATGTCGGATTCCAGGAGATATATCAGGGATATTTTACACTGTTGGATTTTAGTATTAAAATAAATTTATTCATATATATAAACATTTTTTTGTAAATACGTACAATTACATACATTATTTATTTTCATAAATTACGCAATAAACATTGATACACATAATGTATGTTTATAAATTATACAATAACATAGATACACATAATGTATGTTTATAAATTATACAATAACATAGATACACAATGTATGTTTATAAATTATCAAAAAAGAAGCGTTGACGACAGTAAACTACATAAAAAACGTCAAATGAGATTGATACGAGAAAGAAGTCAAATCTTGGCTTAGAGAGATGCATAAAATGTAGCACAAAATAAAATATTATCACTTGGACGCTTAAAAGAAAAGAAAAATATTTATTTTTTGTACTCGTCATATATCGTCTTCGAGATATTGCTCGATATATTTGGGCTTGAAGACCGATATATTGGGTATATTTTCAAAAATGTCATTTTGCTCAAAATGTCGATGTCGTGGTGTTTTCTGCTCAAAACCTTTATGTCGTCTGACATGTCGGCCGACATCTACAACACTGTAGGGTTAATGATGACTGTGGGGAAATCTCAAGAGGGAGCTACACTTTTAGAATCATCAAACACAAATCTGAGATGGACGGGGTAGTTACAACCTAGAAAATGTTTGATCGAATACTGTGAAGATGAGGTGGAATATGAGCCATCATTGCAATTACAATGACTTCATGTTGGGGCCATTGAATTGTAAGATTGGTCATCAATGGGTGGTTCGACATCCAGACATCAAACACATCCTTCAATTTTCCACCAAGGTTTGTGTAGCTTTAGAAGAATTAAGAGGGAGGGAACTAAACTCAGTAAGAAGAACATACAATGATTAGAGTTTGTCCTGTTTGGAGCAAAAAGACTGAAGCTTATCTCGCATGGTTTTGGTAGATTCATGTTCCTAACAGATTAGGTAGGCTTTCCTCGGAGTTTAGAATTTGGCCCTGAACCCAACCATGATTCTGATGCCATTGTTCAAATGCATCAGAACACTGTCACATGATAAAGAAGACCACACACCTAAAGTGCACGATATTACCGCTCACCTAATGTGCTCGGCAAAAGGAGTTGGTTAATGAAAATAGTTAACAAGGGTAACTTACAAAACTGTGTTAATCCATAGCTTTCCACGGTGTTCATGGTTTGAGGGAGGTGTCATGTTGGAGCAATGCTAGAGGACCTCTCAGAATGTCTTTATGATCAGAAGCAAATGAACCTGAAGCAATTGAGGGCTTTATTGAGACAAAGAAGTACGGTCCAATGAATCCTTGAGAAATCGGGGTTTTGATCCATCTCGGTGCTATGATTTGAACAGAGAAAAATGGTTTGAAAAACTAACAGGAAGTGGTGTTCCAATTCGCTTGTAACAGGGCTTGCTGAAAACCAAAAAGAGAAAATCTAGCAAAAGTGATGCTACCCACCTGTTTGGTGCTAACAAGGGTTTGATTCGAAGAGACCAAGAACCTGGAAAGAATAAAGAAGATCGACTATATTGGCGGTGGGAATATAGGATGCGACAATGGATATAGAAGTTGTTGAGGGAGTTGACAAGGTAGACAAATGTTGAGGAGGGCACAACAACGTCGACCAAATAACAAGGAATACCCAACTTAAACAATGTGGAGGTGGAAAGATCAACCTTGATAGAGGGAGTGAATAATCTTCTCATTGATTAAAAGGGAAAACACAGAACCTATTTTTAACAATTGGGGCTTAGGGACCATTCCATGTAAAGAATGAAAATAATGTTTTTGACATTAAATAATTCTCGATAATCTGCAATTACAGATATCAATTAATAGTCTTAATTTATCAATGAATGTTTATAGTAAAACACCTGCATTGCAGATCACCCGCTGTAAGGAGAGCAAGGAGCCCACCAAGGAGATCACCTCCAGTACGCCGTCGTAGCCGCTCACCTGTTCGGAGACTTGCACGGTCTAGGTCAGCCTCTCCTCGAAGGTATGACAGTGACAAAGGCCGAATGATCTTTTTTGTTTGTCACTCTTTAAGCTAGCTCCTATGTTAGTAATTATTTTCTCAACTGTCAGTTTACCTTCGTGTATTTAATTTATCTTTGAAGCTTCACATGGCCTTTCTTATGATTTTCACATTTTGATTGCCACATTTGAATGTTTGAACTGTGTATTTAATTTGAAAGTTTTAGTTTAGAATATCAAAGCTGGTTGTCCTTACAAGCACAAATTAGTCTACTGTATTGTTCATTTCAGGCTTGTTATTGAAATTTGATAACGGTATTTTTTATGGGTAATTCATTCTTGAATATGGAATTTCTGAACTCTACTAGAGTAGGAAGCTTCAGGAGCCTTTGAAAGGGAAAAAAGCTTTTGTTTATAAATTACTCAAAGAAGTTTGATGGGGATGGAGCCCCATTTATATAAGAATGATTGTGCACTTAGCCATCTCTCTCATGATCCCTCCAATTGTGGAGATCGTGGTTTGACTAGTCACCCACTTCCCCCATGATCTCCATCATAATAGGAGAGATCATGATGGCCTCCCATTCAGCCGCCGGCCGCCGGCCGCCCGTGCCGGTCGCTCCACCGCCATCCGCCCCGGCCGCTCGCCGCTCGCCGCCGCCGCCGCCCGCCGCCGCCGCCGACGCCGGCTGACCGCCGCCGCCGACCAACCGCCGCCGCCACCGTTCACCGCCGGCCGCCGCCGTTCACCGCCGCCGCTGCCGCCGCCCGCCACCGTCAACCGTCGCCGCCACACGTGGCGGCCCATCGCCGTGGACAACCTCCCCACCGTCCGATCAAGAGGAGGCTCTCCTCGCCGTCCGATCAAGAGTGTAACCACCCACTAGCCCACTACTTTAGTGGTGGGGCCCGCCATGATCCTCCCCTGGAGGCTATAAAAAGGACCCCAGGGGCTCTTCATTCTTCAACTTTTCTCTCTCTCCGAGTTGCCTTCTTCTTTCTCAGGAGAGAGCTCGTCTGCCTCCTCCGAGTCGGCCTCCTGTCGCCGTGAACCACCGACGGCCACCATCGCTCCACCAATACGCCACCAGCAGGAAAACGCCAAGTCCCCAAAAGCCAAATGGAAGAAGGCAACCGTCGCCAGCAAGTATACGCGACCGCAAGCGCCAGAGCATCAGGATCATCCCACGCATTTCAACACCCAAGTGACTCCGCGGCGCAGTATGTTTTCCGCCGGGAGCCGTAGTCTCTCTCTCCCCCAAGTTGTAATGGGAGCGGCCTGTTGCCCCGATTCTCCAACACACTGTAATCACCGGAATCTAGTGAAATTTGATCGGCGCAGACCCAGTCACGTTGTTTTTTACTCATTTAAGAGGTTTTTCCACGTTATCACATCTTGTGTCAACTCTCTACTTTCATTTACTGTGTGCGCGCTCGACCGCCTCGTGAGCTAAGACGGTTCGAACAAATTCGGTCCGACCGGGGCATCGAGTTAGTCCGCAACAGTTTGACGCCGTCTGTGGGAAGCGAGTTCCCAACATCCTCAAAAGACAGTACTCTCAACACAATGATACTCATAACTAAAGATCATGGCGGGAGAAGCTGCCCGCACGACAGAAGGGACAACAATCGGGGGGCAGGTTGGTCCAAGTCCCCCTCACCGGCGTGTCGTCATATCAGAAGGAGAACTCTCCAGTGCGGATGTCCACGGTCGTAGAGCTCGTTTAGACAAAGGATCTGAAGTTCATCATCACTACAATCACCTAGAAGCAACAGACATCAGACCAACAGAAGTTGAAGGTCTCATACGCGAAGAGGTTCTCAACTTAATCACAGAGGAACGCGTGCGGGCCAAGCAATATGCCGCTCCCGCCAGCCGCCCTCTCCATCATTACTCGCCATTTGCACCCGAGGTTCGAGCACACCCAATCCATCACGGTTTCAAGCTCCCAAGGATCGAGGCATATGATGGCACAAGTGACCCGTCAGAGCATGTCAGATAATTCGCAATCATGATGCAACTTTGCAACGTCCCAGATCAACTATTGTGCCAACCTTTCCCAGCAACTTTGAAAGGGCAAGCTCGCACATGGTTCATGTCCCTGAAGGAAGGAGAAATCAAAGATTTCGTCGAACTAACACAACAATTCACAGATCAGTTTATCGCCAGCCGCCGGATATTCAACGATCTTTCCCACCCGTCCGGTATCCGTCAAAGTGATGGGAAAACCCTTAAAGATTTCTTCCATCGTTTCACCACTGAAGCACGACGAATCCCTGGAATAAAAGCGGAACTCCTACGCGGATTTCTTCTTGAGGGCTCCGCCCCGGTGGCTTCTACTCCGCACTAGTACAAAGAAACTATACACCGACTATTATGATCTTGTTCAACGAATCGATGCCCAGATCGCCGCTGACGGTGCAATCGAAGCACACCGCCCAACAATTCAAAAGCAATTCAAAGAGACAGCGAGAGCAGGGGTTGACACCACTGTCGGTTCCCAAAAAGAGCAACTTGCGCCATGTCAACTCTCGACGGGCTGGGGGGCATCACCAACATCAAGCCTTCACTCCCCACAACTCTTCGCAAGCGGGAGTGTTGCTCGTCATACGCAACCATCCGTCTCTACAAAGGCCAAGGGCTTTTACTCTAAATTCAGGGGACCAATCTAAGCATTGCAACTTCCACCAAGGTCACGGGCATAAGACAGAAGATTGTTCACGACTGAAGACAAAAATCGAGCGATTCGTTCGACTTGGGTACCTCGAGAGTTCTCTCCAAAATAAAGGCTCTTAATCTACATTTCAAGAATGATCCGGCACTGAGACGATCCCCAGGATGAACATCTCAAAGAAGAGTTTGCTTGCTGCCAAATGAGCATCCAGAGCTCCATCATCACTGCTTGTATTTTGTATTTTTAACATTCGTGAGACGAACAACATGTGTTATTTCCAATCTTATTGATGACTGCATTACAGAGTGTTTAATATTCCCACCAAGGGACTCTGGCCTCTCCTCTTCCAGAGTGTTCAGTGCTCCCAACAAGGGACTCTGGCCTGTACTCTTACAGAGTGTTCAGTGCTCCCATCAAGGGACTCTGACCTCTCCTCTTACAGAGTGTTCAGTGCTCCCAACAAGGGACTCTGGCCTCTCCTCTTACAGAGTGTTCAGTGCTCCCAACAAGGGACCCTGACCTCTCCTCTTACAGAGTGTTCAGTGCTCCCAACAAGGGACCCTGACCTCTCTTCTTACAGAATGTTCAGATCTTCGCAAAAGAGATTCGGGCCTCTTCGGCTCATAACCAATTAAGTCGCGAGCAACCCTCGTGCAAAATAAGTCGCGAGCAACCCTCGTGCAAACTAAGCCGCAAGCAACGCTCGTGCAAACTAAGGCTATATTTGGTTCAGCGTTTTGCCGCTCCGTTTTGGGCAAACGCCGCCGGAAGGCGGGAAAACAAATGAACCTCCGACGGCGTTTGATTCATTTCCACCCGCCCGCCTTGAGAAACACCCAAAAAAGCTCCGTTTGGAGAAGCCACCTCCCCCCTCCGATTTGAACACTCCGTTTCCACCCGCCGGATCGACCCGCCACCGCCGAACCAAATGAAGCCTAAGCCCCGAGCAACACTCGTGCAAACTAAGCCGCGAGCAACCACCGCGCAAACTAAGCTGCGACGACAACCCATGCAAAGTAACGCCACAAGTCAAACTTACAACAGACTCAACACAAGCTGGCACATGAACCACGCCGCTCATTGCCTCTGAAGAAGTAGACATCCTTGGGGCAGTAGTCTCCGGAAGAGAAGGCCCGAGCGGCAGGAGATCCCAATGCCATCACACTTCGGTCAGCTAGGGCAGTAACGCCAAGAGAAGCAGTGTGCCACCTTTTCCGACCATGTGCACAAGGTACCCCGATGACACACTGGGGGGCCCCAGAAACTCTGCGTCTCGGCAACCTCTTCCCTTCCGCAAAAGAGCACTCAATGCGCCATACATATTACATCTTGCGCACGCTGCACGCATCACACACTTAAACAAGCTTCTGAGTAAAAGTCCCCTGAACGGGTTCGGCTGAACCGCGGGTCCAGTGAACGCAATCGCGATAATCTTCCGCAAAGAGAGACCCCACGACACGGCTGCCGGGGCCGCTCCCTTGGGGCTTCCCGGGCGGCGAGCACCCTGCGCGACAGAGGTCACGCATGGGAGTTCCCGCTAATCCCGCGCACCGTGCGTGGGTGATTAATTCCGAGGTTGTCGCGCGGGATTAAATTCCCGCGCAGACAAATCTCGCGCGGGATTAATCCCGTCTGCGCTGGATTAATTCCGACCCCGCGCAATAAGCAGAACGCGTGCCCTTCTCACTGTGCGCTTCCTGCCGCACGCGCCCGCTCTTGTGAACTGGTGCGTGTGCACGCTCGCCCGGCGCACGCGCGGTCAGTGGCGCGCGCGACAAAATGCGCGCTCTCGCATGACATGATCCGCGCGCCTCCTCGCGTGCCCGCGCACTGGCCGCTCGCCACCGTCATAGTCAAAGATAATGAGAGGAAGTCCTTGCTCTCTCGCTTGTACCAATCTTCAACAACAGAGGATTTGGGGGGCAATTGATGGGAATGGAGCCCCATTTATATAAGAATGGGTGTGCACTTAGCCATCTCTCCCATGATCCCTCCAATTGTGGAGATCATGGGTTTGACTAGTCAACCAACTCCCCCCATGATCTCCATCATAATAGGAGAGATCATGATGGCCTCCCATTCAACAACTACCGCCGGCCGCCGCCGTATGCCCGCCGCCGCCGCGACCTCAAGCGCCAGAGTATCAGGATCATCCCACGCATTTCAACACCCAAGTGACTCCCGCGGCGCAGTCTGTTGCCCGCCGGGAGCCGTATTCTCTCTCTCTCCCAAGTTGTAACGGGAGCGGCCTGTCGCCCCGATTCTCCAACACTGTAATCACCAGAATCTAGTGGAATTTGATCGGCGCAGACCCAGTCACGTTGTTTTTTACCCATTTAAGGGGTTTTTCCACGTCATCACATTTTGTGTTGTTGAGAGAGCTCAAATCTTGTATGTATTGCTTGTCTATCTAAATACAAGGAGAGAATACAAATATATAGGAAGAGGAAGAGAGAAGAAAAATCCTATACAAGATGTGGGACTAAAGGAGGAGAGAAGATAAACAATAAATGAGCCCAATAATGGGCTCTTTACATGGGCTATTTTAACACTCCCCCGCAAGCTGGAGCGTACAAATCGTATGCGCCAAGCTTGGACAAGAACTGATAGAATAATGTCTTGGAAAGAGCCTTTGTGAAGACATCTGCAACTTGTTCCGACCCTGGGACATGCTTTAAAGTCAAGCTTATTCATTTGAAACCTTTTCCCGATGAAGTGACAATCGACCTCAATATGCTTCGTCCTTTCGTGAAAGACCCGGGTTCTTTGCGATGTGTATGTCGGCTTGACTATCACAAAGGAGAAGAGCCGGTGATGGTAATTTTACACCAGAATCAGTAAGAAGACTCTCAGCCATGTCAATTCTGATACAACCGATGCCATTGCCCGGTACTCTGCCTCGGCTGAAGAGCGAGCAACGACCACTTGTTTCTTACTTCGCCAAGTTACAAGATGTCCTCCAAGGTAAGTGCAAAAACCACTCGTAGATCGCCGGTCATCGAGAGAGCCAGCGTAGTCAGCATCTGAATATGCCCCAATGTTGGAGAGAGCAGAAGAGGAGGTCCTGTAGACAAGCCCATGACCAGGAGCGGTTTTCAGATACCTGAGAATTCGTTCCACTGCTTGAAGATGAGATTTTCGAGGAGAGTGCACGTATCTGCTGACAAGACCAACTACAAAGGAGATATCCGGTCTGGTAACCGTGAGATATATCTGTTTTCCAACAAGACGTCGATAATATTCAGGATTCTGAAGAAGGAGATCGGAGTCAGAGAGGCCTGGGCACACAGTTCGTGGTTCACATCCATAGAGAGTATCACTGGGCTTGCAGCCGGACAGACCCGCATCATGAAGAAGGTCAAGACAATATTTTCGTTGAGAGAGAGTGAGTCCATCTGGTCTTCTGGCAATCTCAAGGCCCAAAAAATAGCGAAGGGTCCCAAATCCTTGGTCTGGAAGACTGAGTTTATATGGACTTTAACTGCCTGTATCCCTTGAGAGTCATCTCCAGTAATGATAATATCATCGACGTAAACTAACAAAATAATCGTTCCTGTTGGTTGGTGACGAGTAAAGAGCGAGAAGTCGGCCGAACTCCGAGTGAAGCCAATCTCACAGA
>CM077162.1:39869757-39936823 GCA_039583875.1 Platanthera guangdongensis | reverse complement strand
TTTATGTATTTTCTTCATTTGGTCTCATTTCTACCTTAGACATTTTAAATCTAATTATCCATTTTTCTCTATTGAATCTTGTTTCCCCCATTTTTCCCCCTTATAACGGTGTGGAAGCCAGGAAGCCCCCCCCCCCCCTCCATCTAGTTAGTACCCTTCTTGCCCCCTAGCTCCACTAGCAAACCACCTGTCTCCTCGCCACCTCTCCCACCACCGAGCCATCCACCCTTCTACCCCTACCCTTTACCCCTCCTTATGTCCTATATGGACCACCCCTACAAACCCACCTCCTAAAGATTCCACCACCATCTACGTCACCTCAATCCCTTTCTGTTTCATTCACCTCCAACCATCGTTGTTCGACCACTACTCTCTCACTAACATCCCCCCACTAACCCACTAAGTAACCACCCCTTAGAAAGAACCCCTACTCTTAAAGTTACTCCCACAACTAATTTCCCCATTCTTCCTTTATTTCCTCCTTTCCACAGCCAACAACCCTTTTATTTCACACTCAACCCCCTCCTCTATTTTCACTTCCCTCAAATTCCCTAAAGTGAGCATCCTCCCAACCCTCAGCCCACGTACAACCACACCCACCCCCACTATCCATGCCTCCATAGTCCTGATATCCCCTATAAGTTGTGACACTATTTCCTGACAACCATCATGCAGCCCCAATCTCCCAAACATCCCCTCCAACTGTTCTCAATCATTGTTATCACCAATCTACTCCCACGGCAGTTCAGTCTAGCTTCCCGAGCCCCCTTCGACGGTTTAGGTTCTGTCCCCTGCTACCTCTCCGACCACTGGCAATTCCAGAGATCATCACTAAACCTACTATTCCGTAAGCATTATAGGGTATAGATTCATTGTCTTTTCATTAGTATCGAATTTTGCATGATTTCACTATTAAAAAAATATTAATTTGTAATCTTATGTCAATATTATTTTGTGACTTGATGTGCTTTGTTCGTTCTAGTATTAATTTTCTAGCACTTTTGTACGTGTAATACATTACTGTTCTCCTAACAGAAACTCTATTTCCGTGCAATCGTTATCATATTATTTATGATTTCAATTATTGCAAGCATAGTCCTCAGAGTTGTATCTAATTCGCTTCAGCATTCATATAATCACATATACTTTTGTCACAGCGTCCTGCATCACTTTGATTGTTAATTATTATCATTGCATGCACTTTATTTGTACCTTTCTAGTTGAAGTGACAGTATTATTTTTCTGATTTTGCACTATGATCTCATATCCCTTTGAGAAAATCACATTCTCATCATGATCATAGAATCATAGACTAAACATTATATAAGTATATAAATTGTGTTGTGGTCTGTCATGAAGAATACATCACTTCTTATGCCTATAACAAATGTTCATTTTATCACGTTACACAATAATAAGTGTATTATTTTATTAAGGGGGTGTATGTTTCGGCTATTGCGGATCGAGAGGGGACTATTAGAAATAAAATCTGAAAAAAGAGGTGTCAGTAAAAATTAGAATTTGCAATAAAAACTGTTTATGTAAACTCCATTTGAAGAGTTGTTTGGAAAATAGTGTAAATAAATTATTCAGTAAAAACAGAATTTTGTAAAATTATGTTTTTCAAATGCAAAATGAATCTGCTCCCAAGCCACTCTAGTTATATTTGTCTTGGCTCTTGAATTAGACATTGCCCCCAATCACAAGGAATCTGGCACCCATCCAAAGGCTATTTAGGCTTCCTTTGGGAAAACTTATTTTCATCGATCAAGCGGTTACGACTGCATGAAGCGGACCATAATTATGATCTGATTCATGTGATCGTTACCGCTTGACCAGTAAAAATAAGTCCCCCCAAACAGAGCCTTAGTGGGCAAACAACTACCAAATAGTGGGCGTGGTGGCGACAAGGAACACCACTTCCATCCCATCCTCCTAAGAAAGGGAATGACCAACCAAGTTCAAGTTGGACAAGACGAAGTTTCTCGTGAACTCTTTTGCATGTTTGACAAGTCAAACAGACTCGAATCATACAAAACTAGCACTCAAGCAACCATCCTCACAAGCTAATCACCTAATTTAACGTACATACGTTAAGCTTCAACGAATAATTTAAGCTAGAATTTTTTTTAGTAAAATAAATTACAAAATATTAATCCTTACATTTTTACGCTCCTTTTAAGTATTCATACATGTTTTTTTAGTGAAAATTTACTTGTCAAAAAGTGATTTTTTTTAAAATCAAATACAACTAGAATTTAAAATATAAATACAATTAAATTACGATCATAATACAATCACAACTAAAATATAAACTGAAAATACAATCTATACATACACTAAGCATACCTAAAATTCTCTCAACAGCGTATATGATCTTTTCTTGCCAAACCCAAGTAATTATATTTCTTGGGGTACCCATCGTTAAGGAATGGTTCCATTAAGCTGACGGGTAGACATGATTTATGCAGCATTTTTTACTAGTTGCAGCATTTTCCCCTTGTTAATTTCATTTATTTGTATAAGAACAAAACTCAACCTCACCTCGTGAAATGTGACATTAATAAATATATTATTTTTTTATAAAAAAATAATAGGATCATTGATCATGAAAATTTGAAAATCAGTAGAATAGAAAATAATCAAGAGATATTACTTGACAAAATCTTAATTACATCTACACTGTTTACGAACACAAGATCGATTAAGGCTCTGTTTGGCACGGTGGTGGTGACTGTGAACGCATGAGTTAAACCATCATTCATTAAGGATCACCCAACAAACATTATCCGTTTGAACATAACAGTGGATGAAGTTCCTTAACTGAGCATTAACGAATGACATTTTAACTCCCATGTTCATAACCACCGCCACCGTGCCAAACGGAGGGTTAATAACATAAATATCTTCTTAAATTCTAAATTTCCTCATAGATAGATTTCACCATCAAAACCCTTATTGGGAAGTATCACAATTAAAATAATAATACTTATTAAACCCTGAACAAACATGCAATTAATTTGAATGCGTATAAGAGTCTACCTAAACTATTTCAGATCAAAATATCTGCAAATAGAAAAGAAACATGACATTAAATAAAACTAAGTACTTTGTTTTTCTAACAT
Source organism: Platanthera guangdongensis (assembly GCA_039583875.1). Lineage (NCBI taxonomy): Eukaryota > Viridiplantae > Streptophyta > Magnoliopsida > Asparagales > Orchidaceae > Platanthera > Platanthera guangdongensis. The sequence continues at coordinate 39,933,698 of CM077162.1, read as the reverse complement.
TATATAAGGTCGGCAGAAAACTGGCATAAACAGATGAAAGATGCAGCTTTCCAATACATACAAAAAAAGAGACTAAACAACAAACTGAAACTGTAAACAGCATTAACTAGGAGGGGACTTGCTTGCGTAGTTTTTTTTAAGCTGTAAGTAATCTCTCGACAGAAACAAACTCTCAAGCAAAAAATGCAACTTAGTAAAACAATAGATTCCCGCGATCAGCAGCTATATTCTTGGACCCTTTCTGCACCACCACACGAGACAGACAGAGAGAGAGAGGGAGGGGGAGGGGAGGGAGAGAGAGAGAGAGAGAGAACTTACCTGCTTCAGGACTGGCTTCATGACCCAACATATTAGGGTTTAGGAATTTTAGGGGAGGGAGAACTGCTACTGGGGCTATTGCTTAAGCTTCTTCCTCGAGCGGGTCTACAAAATTTTCTTATTTTAATGGCAGTCTTCAAAATTAGAGTAGCTATCGGAAAACAAAAAACAGAACAAAAAATTAAGACCACATAATCATAATTCATCACAAAAGGTGTGGTAGCGACGGATGATCTTAACATCCTAAATTTACACCTCTCTCATTTTATTCAGGGTTCTGATCATGGTTACTGTCGGTGTAGCCGTCGTAATTTGTCAATTAATGTATTAAATAATTTTGGTTAGTATGGAAATTTCTCAAGTACTTAGTTCGTAGTAATTTGTTGGTTTGCAGCGGCATTACACTATGAAATAAGAGGTTTCTAGTAAAGAAAGAATTTCGTGAATAATTGAAAAGCCCAGAAACGAATCATAAAGACGCCGGCGCCTGGAATTTCTCATTTCAGACCTTTTGCTTTCTTGGCTGCACCAGACGCTTCATAGAAGGAATACGGGTCGTGGTTACGGTTTCTTCTCCCGACGATTTAAGCAGCCACAAGGGTTTCCTCCACCGTCCTTGTGATGTCGTTTTTGTGGGGTGTTGTTAACCCAGTTTCTCGAGAAACTGCCGGGTCCCCTGTAGGATCCCAATTTTAAAGGAAGAGGACTTTCCTCTTTTCTCTCTCTGGTTCACTCCATTCTCCTTTCAACTTTCAGAATGAATTTAGTTGTTGGTTTTCAACAACCCTAAAGGAAAGGGGTGATCTCAAGACTTGTAGTGGTTCATCTTTTGACTCATTTTGTGTTCTAGATTTATTTCAAATTTTGGTTTAGTGTTTGGGCAGATAGGAGAATTCTTGCATGTATTTCAGTTCAACTTAGGGCTCATTTGGGAGAGCGTTCAACGCCATCCCGTTGCCGATTTTTTGCATTTGTTTTTCCGCCACATTTTGGAATCGCTCCCTTTCACTCGAGGCGCATAAACATCGCGGGACGAAACCCTGCCCCGTGTCTCCAGTTCGCAGTGTTTAGGGTGGGAAAGATTTTTTCGTTGTACCACCCTCCTACGCCCCGCATTGTGTCGCACTGCTCCTGCATGGAGCCATCGAGCAACGCCGACGAGGATTATCATGGCCTTCTCCGCCAATGTCCACCCGCTCCCTCTGCTATTCTTCCTCCTATGTAGCACTGGGACAGAAACGAGATACGGGATACGATACGAAACGGATACGGGAAACATGATTTTTAAAAAAATAAGGATACGAGAATCGTTTTTTTATTATTTTTAACTATTTTAATATAAGTATTAATTAATATAAGAATACGGGAAACATTTTGACTAGCAGTAATTACTAAATGACTGGAACAAGTGCTGGGAGTACCGTATTAGACTCGAGTTCTCTTCACAATGGATAGTGCATTGGGAAGAAGGTTGAAATTCTCTTCACAATGGCCCGCCCCCTTGTGAATAAACAAAATCATACCTAAGGACTAAAATAATTTTGAGCAAACTTTAGCACTAGTTCAGATCATACCCTAAGAAGAAGAAGATGAAGAAGGAATCATCCAGATTTCTGGATAGCAATCAGGATGATTTCTGTCCAGATGAGAAGAAGACTGTTCAGAGATGAAAATCTAGATGAAAATTCGGATGAGAAGAAGACTATTCAGAGATCATTTAATCTGGATGAAAATCCGGATGAGAAGAAGAAGAAACCTAGCGTGGAGCGGGATTGGAGCAGCAGTGGAGTGGCAGTGGAGCGGGAAGAAGAAGAGGAAGAAGAAGAATAAAAAACCTAGCGTGGAGCGGGAGCGGCAGTAGAGCGGGACTGGAGCAGTAGTGGAGCGACAGTGGAGCGGGAGCGGAGTGGAGCGGGATTGGAGCAGCGGCTAAACCCGTGAAATGAAATACGCAAGAGCAAGGCAGTAATAATGCACGGAATCGCGTATCTCCCTTGCGGGATACGCGATTCCGAAATAAAATTATTTTTTTAATTTAAAATCTCGTTTCCTATAGTTTCGGAAACGTGTTTCCGCACGTTTCCGGGCGTTTCCCGTATCTGATACGCGTTCAAGCCGATACATAAGGCCCTTTTAAGTATCTGTGCTTCGTAGTCTTCCTCCACCGCCTCCGTCACTAGCACACTTCTCATCAGCCAATCTTTTTCTTCTTCGATTCAACCTTCGTTCTTCGACATCGGACGCCCTAAGCACGCCCTCGCCCTATTCAATCGCATGCTCGTCATCGACGTTCTTTCACCCGACTGCTTCACCTTTCCCACCGTACTCAAAGCTTGCGGTCTTCTCTCTGACGTCGCTGAGGGCCAACGTCCCTTCGTTTGACGGTGGGGCAAGGGAGGGCGGCATAGCGCGGGGCACGAGAGGGCACTGGAGGGCGGCACAGCGCGGGGCACAAGAGGACAGCGCAGCGGAGGGACTCAGAAAAATAATTGTCTATAAGTATATGGTATAACAGTAACTGATGCAGCACGGCGCATAAGGTTTGAGCGTCTGCCGACTTTTTCTAGGAAAACCTAATGCATGCAATGTTCTATGAAATTTGTGCGATGAAATTTGAGCGAAATTTGCATGAACTTAAGAAATGAAGCAACTAAATTTTTTGTAAAGCACAAAAACGGTATTTTGTTTTAAAATGATTTTTCTTAATAAAATGGTTCAGTTTTAAATCCGGGGAAAAAAATTCACAACTTTCGTTTTGTTCCCCTTGTCGTAGCAAAACGGAAATCGTGAACTCCAAGTACGTTTCTGCTAGAGTTTTCGACGTAGCGTTTGCTAACAAAATTCGGGCGAAAACCTAACAATAAGTCTAATAACCTAAGTGAAGATTTAGATTCACACAAAAGAAGAGAAAGAAGAAAGTTACCCACGGAACGAGGCATCTTTCCGTATTCGAAGTCGATGGAGATCACGCGAGAAACTCCTCTTCACCTTCGATCTCCCGCTCCGAGGTCGGCTTCTATCGCACACGGGCTTCAAGGAGAAATTTCACACAATCTCACACGAAAGTGGTTCCGCGGAATCTCAAACACTCTATAGTGTAAAGAAGAAGCAAACTAAACAACCTAAATTCACTAACTCTCACACAAGTGGCTCCACGAAATCTCTAATTACTCTAACAAAGGGGTACCACATAATCTCTAACATAGGAATGTGAATTTCACTCACTGTTTTCTATGCTTACACGGAATCAATCAGCTAACTAATCTCATTCAAAATAAATAGCACTCCAGACCGGGATTCAGCACAGAACAGTGCTCCCACTGGAGAACAAATTAATAACAAATCTGATCACATTCATCTCACAAAAGTAATTAGGAGCAAAGACAACAACTCATCCGGAATACAAAGAAACCAAATCAATTGTTAACAACATCCTAAAACTGCCATGGTGGAAGTTGCAGATAGAAACATGGTGGAAGTTGCAGATGACAATTCAACATTTTAATCAATATTTTTTCACCCCTTCAGCAAATAGAAACACCATATTTATAAGTATCGAAAAAAACCGTGATCTTGATAGGAACGGACATGGGGGAAGTTGCAGATGTCATGGTCGGTTGTTGGAGCTCGATTGTGGGTTGTCGATGCGCGACGTGAGCGGTGGAATCGTGCGCGAAAGACGCGGGGAGGGTGTCGCTGGAGCATGTCCTAAGTTTGCGGCTTGCCATGGATGAACTGGATAGTGCTGAATCGGAAAGAAGAGTTTTTGATTTCTTTGAGCAGGGAGATAGACCGGGCTCTACTTGGACGGCAAGGCTGGAGGAAATTGGGGCCGGCTGGGAGTGGAGGCTGAACCGGCTTCTTCTACTCAAATAACTCTATATATAATGTAATATATATAAGTTATATATATATTTTGTCGAATGAACTTTTATATATATACATATATATTTATAAGTATATATATTTCACAAAAATACAAATACAATATATTGCAAAATTACATATAATGCAAAATAAAAATGATAAAATGACAACAATAATATGCCAAAGCTCAAGGTTGATAAAGGTCCAGGAGGGCGCGGCGTCGGGCACTTTGAGTCGACCTGATCGGTGCTGGTCTCAACCAACTCTCCCCCTCTCGAAATCACTCATCTCTGGTGAGTGCTCCGAGCGGTAGTGCTGTAAAAGAACGACATCCATACGTTGTAACTCCTTGGCCAAGACCTAGCTGGTTTCGGTCTCTGATTTGTCGTACCAACGAATCAAATATCTCTGAAAACCATTATCAGTACTGGTCATTGCCTCATGCTTTAACCTGAAAATTGTCAGTGGAAAAAGGAGGATCTGCAATGGACGTGTCAGTGACGGAATGAATGTCGGTATGTCCTGAATGTGGCTCTTCACTCTCACTCACAAACCCATAAGAATCAACCGGAGGAGAAGGCAATGGAAAATCTAAAGACTCATGCGGGCAATTGACGAATAAAGTCAGATCGGCTAAGTTAAAAACTGTATTTGCTCCCCAAACGGAAGACATCTCAAGTTCACTACGATGCCCAAAAAGGTCCAGCTCTACGGTTAGCTAATTTCTTTACGATGTCCGAAGATAACCGTTCCAAATTTAGCCGAACTGTCACCAAGTCATCCACTTCACTACTCGAAAAGGTCCAGTTCTACGGTCAGCTAATTTCTTTACGATGCCCGAAGATAACCGTTCCAAATTTAGCCGAACTGTCACCAAGTCATCCACTTTGAAACTAGTAGCTCTTTATGTTTTTTTAACTTGAGTTGCATTTAAATCATAAATACTATGCAATTTCCGCTCAATTTCGTTATGCAAATCATGCAAATGTAAAAGATGAACAACTAACATGACTAACTCCACAAACCGGAGGTTTTAAATACTAAAAGCAACTTCTGAGATAGGTACATGATCAGGAAGCTCGAAAGGTGGGTCATAAAACAATCATCACGGGGGCGATGAATACTCAAGTGTAAATCTGAGACATCAGTGATCAGATGTGTCAATATGGTGGGTGAACTGTCTCTTTGAGTGCGAGTGATAAAATATAAAACCAATGAATCAATAAGTGCACTCTCAAACTCGATTGTGTTACTAAGAATAGACACATACCAAATGCGTGTGAACCCATATGTGATTTATCTAGGGGCTCACCGGGAGGGGTATACTAAAATTCATCACATATGCGACGAGTACCGGCGTAGACTTCAATAAAATATGGAGTATTCGCATATAAACGATAACGCACATGAAGTGTGACGAGCGTGATAAATTTACTAAGGAAATGTGAGACATCAGGAGGCTCACCAGACTCAAGAGGAGGGTCGTCAAAGGACCCATCAGTAGAGTGATGATCCTCCAGAATAAAACCATCAGAAGGAACTGTGCTCCCAGAAAGGGAAGAGGTGGAAACCTCGAGAACACTACAAAGTTCTTGGCTCCCGGTCGTGATGTGACTCGATGTGCTATTGGGTGAAGTGTGCGGAAATTCTTCACTCAATAGAGAATCTAGAATTTCAGGTGAAGTGTGCGAAAAGTCTTCACTCAATGTAGATATAGAATCTAGGGCAGATTCACTAAGTGGAGCAGATTCTCGAGTGTGAAAAGTCTTCACTCGATGTGATGTAATCTTGACGAGAGTGACCACTATAGGTATCTTGGGGGTAATCATGATGATCGTCCAGAACATAATCATGACGTGCTCGTGGGTGGTGGTGAGTCCTACGAATGTGTGGTGGTGGTCGCACATATACAGACTCAGATTCCACATATGAAGGAGACGTGTTGTATCGGTGACTGGAGCGATACTGAACTCTATCATCATAATATTGTGTCGAAGGACCAATAAGATTCTATTGGATCCCTAGCTTACTGATTCACTCGAGTGCGGGGATAAGACCGACGACAATCATCATACTGATCGTCTATAGCATAATGAGATTGTATTGGAATCTCTGAAAGTGAGGTACGATGATCGAGTATAATCATCGAAGTATCGTAAGAATCTCCTTGATGGGGGCACTATGGGAGCGGGTGTAGGGGGATTCGTGATCCTCAAATAGTGGATTCCTCCTAAGTGTAGACTTTTCCATGTAGTGAGGTGGGATATCATGATGGGTCGCACGGAATGCTCATCTTGAATTTGAGGTGGAATTAAAGCTCGAGAGGGTACTTCTAAACTATTCATCCTGACACTAAGGTTTTCGAACACGTCTCGTACTTGGGGTATACTTTCGGCTAATGTCGTCATTTGGTGGGCGAAATGTAGAAACCACAGGGGTGGTTCATTCCCTTCGTTCCCACGAATCGGTTGACCACATTCAACTCGACTCATTCTATCATTAACCTATCACTACACAAATAAATGCAAGACATGCAATAAAATGCAAATGTATGATGATGCTAAAAAAATTATTTTTTTTTGAAAATAAAATGCTATGTGGATCCCTATTCTGCACAGGGCGGATCTCGGAGCTTTGATACTAAATTGATGCATGGCAGCGGGTAGGGTTTGCGCGCTGTCGGCTTTTTCTAGGAAACCCTAATGCATGCAATGTTCGATGGAATTTGCGTAATGAAATTTGAGCGAAGTTTGCACTAACTATAAGAAATGAAGCACAAAATCGCTATTTTGTTTTAAAATGATTTTCCTTAATAAAATGATTCAATTTTAAATCCGAGAAAGGAAGTTCACAACTTTCATTCTGTGCCTCTTGTAGTAGCAAAACGGAAATCGTGGACTACAAATACGTTTCTGTTGGAGTTTTCGACGTAGCGTTTGCAGACAAAATCCGGGCGAAAACCCAACAATGAGTCTAATAACCTAAGAGAAGATTTAGATTCACACAAAGGAAGAGAAAGAAGCAAGTTATCCATGAAAAGAGGCGTCTTTCCGTATTCGAAGTCGATGGCTATCACACGAGGAACTCTTCGTCACATTCGATCTCCCGCTCTGAGGTCGGCTGCTATCGCACACGGACACCGAGAAGAAATTTCACACTCTGACATGAAAGTGGTTTCGCGGAATCTCAAACACTCAATAGTGTAAATAAGTCACAAACTAAACAATCTAAATTCACTCGCTCTCACGCAAGTGACTTCATGAAATCTCTAATTACTCTAACAAAGAGGTATCATGTAATCTCTACGCACAGGAATGTGAATTTCACCCACTGTTTTCTCTGCGTACACGGAATCAATCAGCTAACTAATCTCATTCAAAACAAATAGCACTCCAGATCAGGATTCAACACAGAACAGTACTCCCACTAGAGAACAAATTAACAACAAATCTGATCGCATTCATCTCAAAGAAGTAATTAGGAGCAAAGACAACAACTCATCCGGAATACAAAGCAACCAAATCAATCGTTAACAACATCCTAAAACTGGAGGCAATCACACTAACGCAAGCAACAAACTAATCACTATTCATCATCTTCTCAAAGAAGGAAGCGGGAACACCATCAATATTTTTTTCACCTCCTTCAGCAAATAGAAACATCATATTTATAATTATTGAAGAAAACTGTGAATCTTCACAGGAACAGAGATGGTCGAAGTTGCAGATGTCATGGCCGGTTGTTGGAGCTCGATCGTGGGTTGTCGATGTGCGACGTGAGGAGCGGCGGAATCGTGCGCGGAAGACGCGAAGAGGGTGTCGCTGGAGCATGCCATAAGTTTGCGGCTTGCCATGGATGAACCGGGAGAATTCCAGTGACGGCTGATTTGGGGAAGAAGCATAGTGCTGAACCGGAAAGAAGAGCTGTGATTTCTTTGAGCAGGGAGATAGACCGGGCTCTACTTGGACCGTAGGTATGGAAGAAATTGGGGGCCGGCTGGGAGTGGAGGCTGAACCGGCTTCTTCTACTCAAATAACTCTCTTTGTATATATATATGCATATATACACACACATATATATATATATATATATACAAGTGACAGGAACGGGCCTTCGGCCCTAGGGGAATTTGTCGTGGGGGGCGACATTTGTCGTGGGGGTGACATTTAGCGTGGGGCGACATTTAGCGTGGGGGCGAAATTTGTCATGGGGGCGACATTTTTCGTGGGGGCGACATATGTCATGGGGGCGACATCAATCGTGGGATGACATCGATCTTGGGGAAACATCGGGTTGGGCGACGACATCGGTCGTGGGCGGCAACATCGGTCGTGGGGGAATCTCTTATTATTAGATCATTTTGAAATATCAATATTTTATAAAATAAAAATAAATTTAAGACACGTGCACAGGACATCAACAAATATGCGAATAACGGGTACGTGTGAAGGTGCGAAGGTGCAAAGAGATATCCCAGGCCATTCAATCTGTATCCGGCCTCTCGCCAAGTTTTGCTCTTTTTTGCTTGATGAATGTTGCCCTAGATATCGGCATTTTACTGCTAGTGAAGATGGAGCGAAATGCTAAAATACACAATCACTATCTACGGGACGGGGAATCCACCATCCCTAAAAGAACCTAAATCCGAACTCCATAATTAATGTCCAATGAAATTTATCCATCAAAAATACGTTCCTGCAAATAATCCCAAGGATTTATTCATTGTTGCTTTTAATCTAGAGCATTGGCCATGCAATTTGATCGAAGCAATCTACCTGCAAAGCATTTCCACATCCAATATATCCATTCCTAATTAGAGTTGAAATCATCCATGGTAAAATACCACATTAAAATTAAATCGAAAGAAGCATTGAAGTCTGCCGTGTCAAAATTCCAGGCATCAATCCCTTATGCATCCAGTCCCTAACTTTTAATTTTGACTAAATCTCCACATTTCAACAACCCATCATTGTATAAGAGAAGAGGAGAAATAGCAGAGAGGTCGTAGAATAAAAAGGGAAAAAACAAAGAATTCAACTGATCCTCGGGACTTATCCAGCAAATGATCAGATTTCTTGACAGAGATCCGAGACAGAGCCTAAATATGACATCATATATTTGGAAGTAATGCAAGTAATGTAGGTTGCTTAACTGTGTCCATTATGAAATTATCTTGAAAACAATGTAGATAATTTGCTATGATTTCTCATATGCCAACACCATTCCAGAAATTAAAAATCAAATATCTTACTCTCTATGCTTTCTTCTTCTTGACCAAAAAATGAGAAAAAAAATATTGCATTAAGAGCTATCAGGCCACTGGCAATCGCAGCTAACCAAAACATGTTACGGCCAAAATACTTCCACCTGCGACATGGTCTCCAAATGTTCAAAATCAAAGTGTAAACACCATCTTTAAAAGGCCGCGGAGTTAGGAAGGAGACATAATTAAAGGAGACATACACAGTGAAACTTACCTGAACGGATACACATGCAGGATCCTTGATAGAGAGCAAAGAAAACAGCGTGCAGGATAGCTATATTTGGTTCGGCGGTGGCGGGTGCATCTGGTGGGTCGAAACGCCACTTTGGAACCGGAGGGGGAGAGGTGGGGGTCAAAACGGAGCGGATCGGGGACAGTTTCTCCTTGCTACGGGTGCAAACGGAGCAAACTCCGCCGCCAGACGTTTGTTTACCCGCCGTCCGGCGGCGTTTGCTCCAAACGAAGGCGGCGAAATACCAAACCAAACGAAGCCTAAGTCTCAAACTAGTGAGACCTTATGTTGTGACATAATAGAATGACCACGCCGCCTACTAAATAATCAGTTCATTAGGTGGCATGAGAGGTGTTTCTCTCATGATTGATAAATGCATACTTATAGGGTTCAGTAGTCATAGGAGCCTCAAACATAAGGTCGACGACCCACTCCTCCATGTATTGAAATATTTAGATGCGAGTCTGTGTCCCATGCTAGGAAATAGGAACGCATCAGGGTTCCTTCAGCTTTCATCAGAGGCTCAAATCACAGAATGCGCCTAATAAGCTATGAAATTTAAAAAAGAACATGAGCATCGGTCACCTCAAGATTATGTGAGGACTCAGAACTTAATCTCTTGGCTTAAATAATTTTAAAAAATGATGCCTAGAACCTAGAATAAACCAGTGTATGTCGCTCCCAAGCCTAGACGAAAAATGGTGAAGGTTGTGTTAGGTAGACGACCAACATAAAAGTCAGCCTTATGAATATGGATCATTTGAGAAATTGTGCAAAAGCTAAATTGTTCCCCCTAAGAAAGGCGTCGCATGATCCGAATGTGACGTCTTGGCAATGACTACTGCAACTCCAGGACTTGAGTGTTGTGTTAAATATCCAAGAGTCCCCGTCATATGGTCTGAATGTGGCGTCTTAGCAAGTAACGTTGCATCTCCAAGAGAATTTGGGTGTAGTGTTAAATAGGTAAAAGTCCTCATTATTAGACGTCCTATGGAAGTATGTTGTAGGAATTGTGACCGACTTAGGTTTGAAAGTTGGAATATAGGTACGCTAACGGGGAAAACAATAAAACTAGTAGATACAATGATTAGGAAAATGATAAATATTTTATGTCTGCAAGAGACTATATGGTGGATGAGAAAGCTAAATTTTTAGACAATTCAAACTTTAAATTATGATACACGGAAAAAAATAATACAAGAAATAAAGTAGATATTATTGTGAATACTACTTGGTGAGTTGAAGTTGTTGGGGTAAGTAGAAAAAATGATAGAATCTTAGCTCTTAAATTGGTCATAGGAAAGAAAAATATTAATGTGATCAATGCTTACATGTCACAAGATTAAGTGAAACTATTAAAGTGCAATTTTGAGAATACTTAGATGATTTAGTAAAGAAAATCTCACAAATAGAGAAGATTTACATAGGAGACTTAAATGGATATATAGAGGGAAAATGTAGATTATACAGCCGTTCATGGAGGATTTGGATATGGAGAAAAAACTGAAAAATAACGAACCATTTTAGACTTTGTCATAGCATATGAGCTAATTGTGACAAATACGTTTTTCATAAATAAAAAAGAACATTAAATTACGTTTAAAAATGTATCAAATAAGTCACAAATTGATTATTTTATAACTCGCAAAATGGATAAAATGATTTGCAATAATTGCAAAATCATACCAGAAGAAAGTTTGATGACACAACATAGGTTAGTGGTGTTGGACATACAAATTAAATATAATAAATTTAAGACAAGAAAACAAAATATTGCCAAAAAATCGGTGGTAGAACTTTGATGGATAAGCAGATCGCTTTCAAACCTGCAATTATGGAACAACTAGTTCATGATCTTTATGTTGATCTTAATGTCTCATGAGAATTTATGTATTCACATTTAAGAATAAGTGGAAAAAACATACTTATAGTATCAAAAGGTCGTGCACCCCCAAATAAAAAATCATGGTGGTGGAAAGAGGAAGTGCAAGACAGTGGGGGTAAAGAGGACCCAACAATAAATCACTTTACGCGTGTAGAAATGATAGAAACTTAGTCACGTATAAAGTCACAAAAAAAATAAACATGCAGTAAGTAAAACATGAAATCAAACATATGAATTTTTTATAAGCGACTAGATACCAAGCATGGAGAGTGAGACATAAATAAAATTGTTCGAGCTAGAGAAAAGAAGACAAGAAATTTAAGCCACGTAAAATGCATGAATGATGAAACAGATACAGTTTTGATGAAAGATGTGGATATTAAATAGTGATGAAAATAATATTTTTATCAACTCTATAATGAAACAAAAGACAATGAATTGAACTTAGATGAGTTAAGTAAATCAAAAAAATATAGGAACATAATGTTTAATCGTAAAATTCAAGTATCAGAGGTAAATGATACTCCAAAGAAGATGAAAAATGGAAAGACGATTGGATCAGGCGATATACTCATCGAAGTATTGAAATGTCTAGAGAATGAAGAAATTTTGTGACTTACATGTTTTTTCAATAAGATATTGAAGTGAGATAGTAAGCTAGAACAAAGGAGAGAAAGCATCTTTGTACATTTGTATAAAAACAAAGAGGATATAAAAAATTATGTTAATTAAAGAGGAATTAAATTAATGAGTCATACCATGAAACTATGAGAACAAGTAATAGAAAGAAGAGTGAGAAGAGAGACTAATATCTTGGAGAATCAATTTTTGTTCATGTCAGAGCAGTCAACCATGGAATCTATACATCTCTTGAGGAGACTCATTGACAACTATCGCGAAAGAAAACAAGATTTGCATATGTTGTTTATCGATCTTGAGAAGGCTTATGAGAGTTGGGAGATCTTATGAAGAGTTTTAGAGAAGGGTGTAAATGTATTATACATTAGCATAATCAAAGATATGTATACAAATTTAGTGACAAGGATGAGCATATCTGGAGAATTAACACGGGAATTCACTATCACAGTTGGCTTACATCAAGGTTCAGATTTAAGCCTCTATCTCTTTACTCTTATTTTAGATGAGCTCACCGGACATATCCAACAAGCAATATCTTGGTGTTTATTGTTTGCGGATGATATCGTTTTGGTCGATGAGACGCGCTCGGGTGTAAACGCAAAACTTGAATCATGATGAGACACTTTAGAAATAAAAGTTTTTGGTTGAGTAGGGCAAAAATGGAGTATATGGAGCTTAAATTTAGCAACGCAAGAAGGACAGGTGACTTCGTTATTAAGTTGGATGATCAAGATAATTCTCGTAGTGAGTGTTTTAAATATCTTGGATCGATAGTTCAAAAAGATGGAGGTATTGATAAAAATGTGACACAGAATCCAGGCAGATTAGTTGAAGTGGAGAGACGTATCAGGGATCTTAAGTGATCGTAAAGTACCATTAAAACTTAAAGGCAAGTTTTACTGTACTGCAATTAGACCAGCGATGTTTTATGGTTCTGAGTGTTGCGCAGTGAATTGAGTACATGAGCAAAAAATGAGAGTTGCGGAGATGAGAATGCTTAGGTGGATGTGTGGACACACGAAACTGGAAAAAATTAGGAATGAATGTATCAGGAATAAGACAGAAGCAACACCAATTGCAAAGAAGATGTGAGAAGCTCGACTAAGATGGTTTGGAGAACAAAGGAGATCATAAGAGGCACTTGTTAGGCGTTGTGAGAGTCTAGTCACTATGTATGTTAAAAGCGGGAGGGCTAGACCAATAAAGACTTGGAATGAAACTATAAGGAAAGATATGATGTACTTAGGCATTAGTGAGATTATGACAAAAGATAGGAGACAATGGCGACAAAAGATCCATATAACTGAAGCCACTATAATGGGATAAAGGCTTCAGTGTTGTTGTTGATGCCTAGAACATAGAATAGAATCAATCATAAAAAATATGATTTACGTTAATATGACTTATTTCATGATTAAAAATGTGCACTAGTTGTCATTTTTAGAAATCATATTTCATAATTTCAAATTTTGCATATTTAAACCTTCAAGAAAGTTTTATTTTGTTTGTCACACAAAGGAAAAGTTTTTCTTACTCACCAATTGGTTGATCCCATCTTTGGACTTTTCTATTCACGGAAAACAAATTAGAAGATTTTCTTAGGATGATCTTCCAAATGTCTTTTCCACAGTTATTGGTTTATGGTTCTCCTTTAGAATATTGCTCATTTTGGGTTGGACTCAGTTTTGTATGAACTCAGTGTATTAGAATTATATTACAGTTTCCAGGTAGGTCATTTTGACGTTTTTGGGCTAAGCGACTGTGGATAAGGATCACCACGATGGGACTAATGTGGGGCGTTGGCTGGCTACTGTTGGACGGTAGCTGACGGAGACAGATTCTTAATGATGCATCGCGAGCATCTAATTCTTCATGAAACTTGAACAAACACTCCATATTAGTCTAGCTTTTGGATGAGAAAGGAAGAAGGAGAAGGGGGTTTCTGCCATTGTTGGAGCTCTGAAGCTCCAAATTGCAAACCATATTCAGATCCATGGAGAGCGGTCTGGTGTGATTCTTTCCATCTGATTGGATTTCTTATTCATGGAGCCGAAACGATCGTCAAGGGTAACGATCCTTCTTCCTGGTCTTAGGACATGTTTGTCCCCAGCATGAACTTCCTATATGCTTGAATGGAAGTTTATGTGACTTCCTACGGGTCGATTATGTTTGTCCCCAGCATGAACTGCATATAGATGTTCGTTGAGTTTGTGAATTTAGGCATGTTGTGTGAAGCCCATTTGCGACAAGTTGGTCCGGATTGGTGATTCTTAGGTTGCGCGCTGGAGAAGACTCTGTGAAACGTGTAGTTTCAGGGTTTTGCGGGAGGTGTTTTGTTCTGGATACCAACTCCAGGAAACACTTCAGTTTCCAAATGGAAAACAGGTGTTCTGTTGTTGTTAATAACGCTAGGCGGTAGTTCTACCGCTGGTGATAACTAACTGGGTGGAATCCACTTATGTTGCTTGTGATCGTGAGGTCTATGTCCTCTCGAGTGGATTATGTGTGTAGAGTGTTATGATGAAAGCCTGTGAGGGCATAACTTGTGTAAGATAACTCAGTTATCATATTAACGGGACGAGGTGAAGTTGTACCCGCACCATGACAGTTGGATTTCGGTGATTTGAGCACGGGAAAAGCTAATCCGAACCCGCCCCATGCTAGTCGATGAAGAGGTAGCTCCATGGTGCACCAGTTGATCTTGGAGAAGTCTGTGAGGCATAGTGGCCTTTAACGACAGAAGCTCAAATACCATCTAAGATTGTAATACTGAGGATGGAGGTTGGGACTCGGGGAGTACACCAAAAGCATGCCTTGAGAGCATGAAATTTATGGTCTCGCATGCCAACATTTGTGATGGTTTGCGCATATATTGATTGTGTTTGGTTTGTTAGTAGCTGCACTTTCTTTTTCATATCTACGTTGATGTACAACTTGCTTGCAGGAAAGAGGCACCGCCTCCCCAGGAATGGGGTGGGGTCGTTAGACCATCGTGGTCAGCTAAAGCTGACCGTTATTAGATTTTACCACATTTATGTGGATTGTACAAGTACAGGTGTTGGCGAACCAAGCAGAAATTAGCGGGCAAGGAGCCCTATGTTGTGCTGGCCCTTGAAGGCCAAAGTTTTGTTATAGTTCATGTATTGCCGGTTTGCATGCCGATGTATGTAAATCATGTTTGTTATGTTCGCAAACATTTAAGGTCTTAAGGCCCAGACTACTACTTGTATATGTTGATGTCCATATTCCTATTGTGATGTGGACAAACTAGTTAATGATAAATTAACATGCTTCCGCTAGTTGTTAGCTCTGTGAAAGTGCTAGTTTTACTTGGTTGATTTTCCTATAGTAATTATTTAGCTTGTTCATTTAATATGGTGTGGGGTCCCGGTCGGACCTACTATTATATTACTTGGACGGGCATGTTGTTACATATGATATGTAGCCTAGACTATAAGAAGAAGAATATAGCCAATATATATCCTATAGAATAAATAAGAAGCCTAAATAAGCCTATATATATAGCTTATAGCGTATACTTCTTATATAGCCAATATTAACCTATGTATGCCTACATAGAAAAATATAAGCCGGTATTGCTATATAGAACACTGAGACTATATATAGGCTAAAAATCTGTAATAGATGTAGAATATACACTAAATAAACTATAGGCTAATATAGTTTATATGGTATATGTAGACTGTATATATAGAATAGTTTATGGAGATATATATAAGTTATTGGCCATACCTATATGCTAATAGCATATACGTAGAAGAAGCCAAAATAGACATACCCTATATGTAGAAGAAGCCTAAATAGACATATAGCCTATATGTATAAGAAGCCTAAATAAACAAATAGCATATGCATAACCTATATACCCTAAACATTATTGCATACGCCTATACAAGAGAATAAGCCTATGTAGCAATACAATCTATATACTATATAGCCTATATATGTCGAAGCTAATGTTGGCAATATTGTCCACAAGATTCTTGATTTAAAGAAGCCCCCAAGATGACAATAAACACATCTTGTATTTGATGTTTGTGCAAGTTTTTCATGTGACGTGTACAACAGAAATACTCGACTAATATAGTGTTAGGCTTATGCTCACCCAAACAGGATTTTGTTTTTGTGATCCCTCAAGGTGCAAAACTCATGTTGACATGTCATAATCCTATATTAGACATGTCAATATCAAAAGGAAGTTCAGTGAAGTTAAAAGAATTTAAAGTTAGAAACAAAAATTAGTCTAAGTAAAATGTCGACTACATCAACTGAGAGATGTCGACTGCATCGTCTGGATGACTAAGAAATATGTCGACTACACCGACTGGAAGGCCAAGTAAAATATCGATTGTATCGACTGAAAGGCTAAGTATGTTCACTTTACTTTCTAGTTGATTCTGAGTTCAAACATTGAGGTATTTTTCTAACCCTAACTCCCTTTTTCATTTCCATTGTGTACATCAGTTAGTTTTGTTATGGTATCAATTTAATTATTATTGTTTTGTTTACTTCACATCAAGATTACTCGTATGGTGTTATGGGTCTTGTGCTCAGTTATTGAATGGATTTTTGTTGTGGTTCGTGTTTTATTAACTATTATTGTCTTACATTTATTAGTTATTGGGAGTTAGAAGTTGAGAGTTGTCATGATGAGTCTTGATCTTGTAAGCCTATTTAAAGGCATGGAATGTATGGAACGAGCATTCAGAAGTTTATCCTAGTTCTCTTGTCTCATTAACTGATTGTGGTAGCGCTCTCCACCCGAGATTACTGTGCCTAGGCAGACGTCGGTTTCGGCTCCACAATATCCTTCGCCTCCATCCACCCCTTTAGCCATCCGTCGTCGACTCTACCGACGCTATACGACGAGCTCGTATCACCTTAGTATCAGAGATTTCAGTCCTCCCCCATTTCTGCAAAGACCACTATCAGAGCATTAGAACTTTGTGCCTCTGTCCTCTTCTGCAACGTCTTCCTCGATAGTCCACTCCGCCTTCAAAATCTCAATTCCGACCTTCATCTTTGTTGGCAACTGGTGCTCTTGCGACGACGACATCTTTATCATTGACGGGATCCACGAGATCAAATTTGCACAGCCGTCGTTTTCCAAGTGATCAATCCCATCCAGCGAGATTGACAGTGCCACTCTCACCTCCCACTCAGCCGCACGATGCTTAAATCCCAGCGACACGTCTTTATCCTAGTTGCAAAGCATGAGCTTCTCGGAACCTCTTCATTACCCGACGATCTCATCTGCGTCAACCACATCGCTCATCGTCGTCGTTGTCAACTCGGCGCCCACTGTCATCTCTTTCATCAAGCCCAACACTGTCGTCTAAAGCGTACAGTGCGCTTATATCGAGCATTATGCACTCCTTGATTACGAGCCCTTCTCCACAGAAGTTACTTTCCTTTAGCGCACCTATGTTCTGGAGGCACACGCCTTCTACTCTGGATCCCCGAGCTGGTCTTCATAGCTCTATCCGTCTCGAGCCCCTCACAACCAGCCAGCACACCCTGTGCCACCCTATAAGCCGCCTACGGACTATTTTTTGAGTAAATACTTAATTAACCAATTATGTGACTAATTAACTCATATTACTTCAAAAACAAGGGTGTGTCTGGACAGGGGAATGATTTATTATTGGGTGACATCATAGGGAAGCATCACGGGTTTCACAACTCGTATTTTCCAACCACATCAGAGGATTTGAGCAATGTAGTCACCCGCTCCTTATCCAGTGCACCCTCCATTTTATCTCTGTCAGGACTCCACGATATAGGATACTCGTCCGATCAAATGACTACAATGAGGGAAATGATGCAAACATTCTTGTCATTCTTAGAAGCCCGCCTTCAGGAAGTCGAGCATGCCATCGGGCAAGCATTACCGCACTCACGAACAAACTGAATGTCTCATGTGAGAATGTAGAAACGATACACACAAGGGTTATGATATAATTGTGATGAGCATTATACTCGCAAACATGGCTGCAAGAGGTTCTTTCATCGAGACATAGGGGGCTCTAATGACGAGGGTATTGGGTGATGTCGACACAAAATTTAATTTCCCTTGAGCATGAGCTCAATCTCATTTTGAATAGAAGAACGTTTTATTAATTGTTGTTGTCTTGCATTTATTAGTTGTTGGAATTTAAAAGTTGTCATGATGGGTCTGATAGAAACGTAATACAGGTTTTAGTGTTTAATGGAGTTTTACTCTACTTTTCATTCATCGATAGAACAGTGATACAAAGCCCTTTAAAGAGGGTTGATTGCATTAACTGCTAAGTTATAATTAAAGTAGTTGACAGGAGAGGAGATGGATTGATAATAGCTTAACATTAATTAGCGCTTCTGATTACTAGACTTGACGGTTGATGATTCTTCTTCCTGGATTCGACGAATCCCCCTGAGTTCGACGAATCTTGTTGAGCTCGAGGAATTGAGCTGAGTTCGACGAAACTTGTTGAGCTGGACGAATCTTGCTGAGTTCGACTAATTGTGCTGAGTTCTACGAAACTCCCAAATCTAAAGACGGTGCAGATTTATCTCTTTTACCCCCTCTAAATCGCAACCGTTGATGACGCCAATCTTCTTTCTGAGTTCGACGAATCTTTCTTGAGGCAGCGGCTTTGTAAGGAGTTAGGCGAGCTGATCTTCAGTCGGGCAGTAGACAATGTCGATTTCCTTCTTCTCTAGAAGTTCTCTGATGAAGTGCCATCGAATATCGATGTGTTTGCTTCGACTGTGGTACACTGGGTTTTTTGAGAGAGCAATGGTCGATTGATTATCGCATAGTATTCTTACTCCTTCTGCATCAGTACCGTAGATATCGTTGATTAGACGTTTTAGTCATACAGCTTCACAGGCGGCTTGGTTAAGCGCCATGCACTCAGCTTCGGTTGTTGAGAGCGCCACCGATTGTTGCTTCCTTGAGCTCCAGGAAATGGGATTTGATCCAAATAAAAAAAGGAATGCGTTGGTGCTCTTGTGATCCGAGAGATCACCAGCCCAGTCGGAATCGGTATACCCTATGAGGGTAACAATTTGGTAGTGTTTGTAGAAAATTCCCCAATCTTTGGTTCCTTGTATGTAGCGGAGGATACGTTTTACTGCGGCACGGTGGGCTTTGCTTGGGTTGCTCACGAATCTTGCGACAATGTTCACAGCGTTCTCAATGTCTGGTCGTGAGTAAGTGAGGTAAATCAGTGAGCCAATGATGCTCCTATATTCCTCTTTGTTTGTAGTTTCCACCCCTTCCCGTTTGGTTGTGAGCTTATCGGAAGTGGACATGGGTGTTATAGCGGGATTGCAGTCTTGCATTTGGAAGTTGGGGAGGAGGTTGGTAATATATAGCTGTTGTGAGATGAAAATACCAGCCGAAAGGTGTTTGATCTGGAGTCCGAGAAAGAATCGGAGAGGGTCAAGATCAGTCATCTCATACTTTCTTTGCATATTGTCCTGAAAATGTCGAATGTGTTCGGTGTGTGTCCCAGTGACGAGTAAGTCGTCAACATAGAGACAGATGATGAGTTTGGTTTCACCCTGTTTCTTAATGTAGAGAGTAGGCTCATTGAAGCTGGGAGTGAATCCTTCTTGAATGAAGTAGGAGTTTATGTTGTCATGTCATGCTCGTGACGCCTATTTGAGCCCATACAGGGCCTTGTGGAGTTTGTATACCTTCTCGCACCGGCCCTCATTGGGTACAAATCTCGGTGGCTGAGATAAATAGACTTCTTCATGAATGGTTCTGTTGAGGAACGCGGGTTTTACATCAAGTTGATAGATTGGATAGTTGTGCTATGCGACAATGGCAAGGAGGCGAATTGTCGTCATTCTTGCCACTGGTGCAAATGTTTCATTGTAGTCTTCACCTGGGCGCTGGGAGTAGCCTTTTGCAACCAATCGAGCTTTATATTTCAGTATTCTTCCTTCTTCATTCTGTTTTATTATATAGGCCCATTTTAACCCGATGATGTCTCGACCAGGAGGTCTGGAGACGAGGGTCCAGGTGTGGTTCTTTTCAATAGAGGCTAATTCTTCTTTCATTGCAATGTTCCAGTATTCTTCTTTTGCAGTAGCTTCATAAGTGAGGGGCGTGGATGAGCAGAGAGCATACTCGGCTCTTTGGTATATGTATTCAATTGATCTGATTTTGATGGGCGGTGATGAGTCAGAATCAGAGTCAGGCGCATAGCTTTCCTGACTTGAGGAAGATGGTGCAGGGAGGGAGTTGAGACTGGTACTCATCTCAACCGACACCGTCAGAGATGATGATGACGGGAGTCCTGAACCCCAAGACCAAGTACATGCTTCATCAAAAGTAGTGTCACGTGATATAATAATTTTGTTAGTATATGGATCAATGAGACGATAGGCTTGGCTTTGCTCGTTGTAGCCGACGAACACACATTTGATACTGGATTCATCCAGCTTATCCTTCTTGTCTCTGACTTTGTGTGCATATGCAACGCAACCGAACGTGCGCAGGTGAGCTATACTCGGTTTGCGTTGATGAAGTGTTTCATATGGAGTGGATTGATGCAGGGCCTTGGTCGGACATCGGTTGAGCAGGTACGTGGTTGTTGAAGCAGCCTCTGCCCAGTAAGATTTTGGGCAGGATTTATGTAGCATCATTGTTCTTGTCATCTCCACCACTGTTCGATTTCTTCTTTTGACGACACCGTTCTGTTGTGGTGTGCCAGCGGTGGTAAGTTTCCTTCTTATTCCTGCATCTAGACAGTAGTTAGAGAAAGCAGTTGAGTGGAATTCACCTCCCCTATCACTTCTAAAGGCTTTAATTTTTCTGTCGAATTGATTCTCAACAAGATTTTTGTAGAGCTGAAAGCATGAGAACGTGTCTGATTTTTGGTCAAGGTGGTAGAGCCACATAAAGCGGCTATAGTCATCAACAATTAGGAGGTAGTAACTCTTGCCTCCCAAAGAGGGAACGGTGGCAGGTCACCAGACATCAATGTGGAGAAGTTCAAGAGGATTTGTTGCTCTTCTGTAGGAGGATTTGGAAAAGGGTTGTCTATGAGATTTTCCTCTTGCACAGGTATCACAATTTTGGGAAGAGATGGTGACAGAGGGAAGCCCGACTGCCATGTTTTTGCTTTGTAGTTGAAGTAGGTAACCATAGTTTAGATGTCCCAAACGATGGTGTCAGAGGATGGCAGAGGGTATTGATGAACTCTGGCTGCAGGCAAGTGCTTTAGAGGGTGATGGTAGTGGAAGCTGGAGAGTGTATATGTTGCTGGAGTTTATCTTAGCTGAGACTATTGTTTTATTGCTCTCTTTCTCTACTATGTGACAGTATGGATGATCAAAAACGATCAGGTAACCATTCCGAGATAGTTGTCCTATGCTCATTAGATTTTGTTGAAGTGAGGGCACG
Organism: Platanthera guangdongensis; assembly: GCA_039583875.1. Taxonomy (NCBI): domain Eukaryota; kingdom Viridiplantae; phylum Streptophyta; class Magnoliopsida; order Asparagales; family Orchidaceae; genus Platanthera; species Platanthera guangdongensis. Next base: position 39,912,073 of record CM077162.1, on the reverse strand, counting down.
TAGTGGACATTGTTTACTAGTTTTGTTTCACCCTTAACTGAAACGAACATGGTTCTCTTCCCTTCAATTGGTCTTTTCTTTCCATCTCCTAGTATCACTTCTGATTTGAATGCTCATCAATGGTGGTGAAGTAGTGTTTGTAGTGAACCATGTGGCTTGAACAGGCGCTGTCCAGGAACCATTGTGTTTATGAGTTGGTGTCAATATTGGTTTTACAGATGTATAGTGGGAAGGCATATTTTTCTCCTTCAGGTTCTTGTTCAGTGAACTTGGCTTCTTCCTTCTTTGCATGTCAGCAATTCTGTGCAGAGTGATTTGGAATTCCGCAGGATTTACACCTCCAAAAACAGTCTTTGGATTGGTTGTTGTTCTTTTTACAGATAATGCAAGCAGGGGGTGCTTGATGTTGATTGATTCATCTCCCAGTGTCCCCCTTTTGAAATCTTCCTCCTTTTTCTTTATTTTTCCAGTGTGGAGGTTTTATGTGTTGGCTGGGTCAGGTCTCCTCTTCTCATTGCCTTTGTGTTTGAGATTTAATTTGGTGTGGAAGGCTTTTTCTAAAGGCAAAGTGACATCTTTGTGGAACAAGTCTTCATGAGATTGTAGAGAGCCGAGAAGGTCTGTGACAGTGAGGGTGTCAAGATCCATGGCCTCCATAATCGATGAGACGATGTGATTATAAGATTTTGGAAGTGATCTAAGTATCTTCTCTACAACAGAAACCTCTTATAAGGTTCCTCCAAGATTCCTTATTTGGTTTACAATACTTGTTTTGGCAAAATAGTCGACGGAGGTTTCTCTTTCTTTCATAACTAAGGAATCAAACTGTCTTCTTAATGACTGTAATTTGATTTTGATTACCCTTTTTATACCTTTGTATTCATTCGTCAGGCGCTCCCAAGATTCTTTGGAGGATTTGGAACCCATGATCCTTGGGTAAATGCTTGTTGAGACAGCCTGTTGTATGAGATGGAGTGCCTTGGCATCTCTCATTGCTTCTTCTTTTGAGCATTTCACTGTCTCCACTGTTGCTCCTTTGTCGGTGGTCCGTGGTCGTTACACTTTTGTCGGTGGTTGAGATTCCTTCTTCGACGAGGCACCATAGATCCTGGGAACGGAGAAGGGTCTCCAATTTATCACACCATAACTCATATAGTTTGTCGGAGAAGATTGGTATCGAGGAATGGGTATACGGCGCTTGTATGTTGGTAGATGATGATGAGGCCATTGATGGGCTGTCGGAGGAGCTAGCTCCGATGATAGTTTTAATGGAGTTTTACTCTACTTTTCATTCATTGATAGAACAGTGATACAAAGCCCTTTAAATAGGACTGATTACATTAACTGCTAAGCTATAATTAAAGTAGTTGACAGGAGAGGAGATGGATTTGTAATAGCTTAACATTAATTAGCGCTTCTGATTACTAGACTTGACGGTTGATGATTCTTCTTCATGGATTCGACGAATCTCCCTGAGTTCGACGAATCTTGTTGAGCTCGACGAATTGAGCCGAGTTCGACAAAACTTGCTGAGCTGGACGAATCTTGCTGAGTTCAACTAATTGTGCTGAGTTTGACGAAACTCCCAAATCTTCAAACGGTGCAGATTTTCTCTGTTTTAGGGTCTTGTGTCTTGTAAGCCAATTTAAAGGCATGGATTGTAGGGAATGAGCATTCATAGGTTTATTTTAGTTCGCTTGTCTTATTAAATGATTGTGGTAGCTCCTTCCTCCTGAGCACACCACGGCTACGCAGTTGGGGTTTTGGCTTTAAAGTATCCTCCGTTTTCACCATCCCTGCCTCTATCCATCCTTCAGCGACCATCAAAAATATACAGAGAGCATGTATCACCGGGCTTTGCATTGTGGTTGAACTTGGTAGGAGTATTACATGATCGCACTGAAGATTAAGATTAAAGCAAGACAAACATAGGTAGATAAAAGTTTAGCATATAACAAACCCTATAGTTACAAGAAGTTTATCAATTGATTATAGTAACAAGGAGGAATTTCCGAAAATACCCCATAAGAAATCCAAAACTTACAATACAACATATTTTCGGGTGGGAGGTAGCTTGTCAACCAAAATATGCAAAGCAACATAAACTGAATGGGAGGTCAACTGGACAAGCTTCAAATATATTTACGATTCAAAACATCTCAACACATGCAACCTTCTCTAACCAAAAAAGTACTCCCGGGGATCCAAAAAAAATATAGACTATCAGTGATTGAATATAACAAATAACTTTACGAGTAGGTGGGCAGATAGCTGAAGGGCACAAAGGGTTCATAGTCCTGTGAGTGGTTAATAACTTCAAAGGATGTGATTATGCTAACATATATATGAAATAGTAAAAGATTAAGGTACCAAGAACTCAAACTCAGCTCTTTAATAAAACCATATGAAAAGGACATTACCTTTTCGGGCTCCGACTTTTTGTTATCTTGTGAACTCCCTGTACCAGAAAGTACAAAGTTAGTCGTAGCCAATAAATAATTAAGCACACAAAATGAGAAGAAAACGCTAATATTTTAAGACAATACACGGAGGCAAACATACTTTCCGCGGACTTGGTGACCTTGAGAAGGATGAAGATCTTCCGCGTTTTGGAGGTGCCCGAACCCTGCTTTTACATAAAACCATATATAACTTAGAAAGGTAAAATGGCTGTAGTGAATACCGCATTTTAAAACAATAGGTGTACAATAACCAAAGAATTTCTTCAACGAAGTAATACAGAAACCACGATCACGGTAGATTCGGGAATGATTTTTGGAATCTGAGTCCAAGCAAATACACATTTCTTAGAAAAAGCTGTAGGGTCTCACTTGCCAACCAAATCGGAATAACAATTCCAAACAAGTAGGTCAAACAAATCGGCCAGATTTAGTGAATGGGACAAAGTTTAATGAAAACAATAATTAAAAGTACAATTTAAAACAAAATTAAGGAAAGAAGCACCTTTATGCTATGTTAACACTGTTTCCCCTAAACAGTACAACTAAGAGTCGCGTGTTTCGTCAAATTTGCAAAAACAAATTGTCTTTCTGCTTCAGAATGGTACTCAGTCTGCACCTTTCATGGGTAGAAAGCTTACTCTAAGTCTCCTTTTGAAAATGAGGCCACAGGGTTTCTGGTTCATAGAGTGACTGAATGTAAATCCCATTACATCCATCGAGCACATCAGACTATAGACTCTAATCCATAATGAAATTAGTTTAAACTTCCATTTCAGAATTACATGGCATGTGTTAATCCCGAAATCGGAGATCCTTCCCAAGGCGGTCAGCTCGCTAGTTGCGGCTTGCCCCAGGTTCCTCCTGGAGGTCGCGACGCCTTAGGGTGGGCGGACAGAATTTTCTGTCCGCTCAGGCCGCACGGCTTGGGCGGTCTCAGCGGTCTGACCGCCCAGGCCGCGCGCCTTCCCTTGGTCGGCAGGGGCCGCGGACTGCTCCTGCAGTCCGCCACTGCAAGCCGCGCGCCTTGTCAGCTTAACAAGCAGGTTTCTCAACAGGAACCCCCTTTGCCGGACTCGGATGTCTATCCGCCCAGGCCGGCAACAAGCCGCTACTTGGCCCGCTCCTGACAGGTGACATCCAACGTTGACGGACTCAAAATGTCTATCCGCCCAGACCGCTCAAACCGCCAAACAAAGGTGCCGACCTGCCTCCAAGCCGCGAGCCAGCTACCTCGGTTTCCACCTCGCCAACATGCGCGGCCTGCCTCGTCAGTCCGGCAGGTCGCCCATCCCTTGTCATCCAGCAGCATAGGCAGCCAGCATCATCAGTCCGCCTAAGAAGCGCGGACGCTCTAGCCGGCTACCCGCAAAGATCAGCATCATCCAGTTCCTCGTGAGCTGGGCGGACTCGAAGTGCAATCAAACCTTCCAGTCCGTCTACGTTGATGAACCTCAGCTCCTCAGCAGCAGGCCTCTCCGTTCCGGCATAGGCGGACTCAGCTTAGCGGCAGGCGCGGACTCCACGGACTCAGCGGATTCGCTATGCAACCCGCCATTCCTAGCCTCTAGCATCTGCCTCCCAGCAGCAGGCGGATACCTCCTCAGCCCGCACAGTCTTGGCGCGGGCTCGATCAGTAGTGGCGGACTTCTCTCAGCCCGCCAGGCAGCAGAACCTCTTCAAGGCAGTCCCAGACCGCGCAGCCCCGTGCGGACTCTGCGGATATCCCTCAGCTCGCAGCCTTTATGCGTGCTCAGTTCAGCAGCGGCGGATTCTCCTCGCAGCCGGCCACATAGCTTCCAGCTCCCGCTTCCCAGCAACGGGCAGATAGTCCTTCAGCCTGCACAATCTTGGCGCGGGTTCGATCAGCTCAGTCCGGGCTGACTCTTCCCAGTCTGCCATTAGCAGGACATGTTCCAGAAGTAAGCCCCAGTCCGCACGACCTGTTGCGGACTCGGCGGACTTCATCTTCTTCTCGCTCAAGTTACCGTCTCACCGGGGGTAACGTCACCGGAAGCTGTTACCTCCTCGGGCCTATAAATAGACCCCCATGTCTCTCATTTGGGGAAGGACACAACATCGTCAAGGTGCTCACGCTCGAAGACATCCCTCAGCAAGCTCAAGTCTCCAGCCCCTGCGGACTCCTCTTCTCAGTCTGCACCCTCTTTGTTCTTAGTCGTGCGGCCTGCCGACCTGGCTCTCCAGTCCGCGCGGTCTCTGTTCTTCCCTTAACCGTGCGGTCTGTCGGCCTCAAGGCACAGTCCGCGTGGCTTCCTCTGGCACTCCTTCCTTAGCCGTCAGCTTATCATTTGTACCCCTTTATTTGCTTTCTTGTAAAGGTGTATTAGCAAACTGTAATAACACAATATTAATCAAAGGAAAGCTCGTCGCAAGAGTGGCATTCAAGCCGCAGCGGGCAAAGTCTGTTGTTGCCGCTGCTACCGGCCCCTTCTCTTCTTCTTAGCTCAGCTATCGGCATCCACCTGCAAGCACAACCGTCAAAGTAATCGTCTGCTCGACAGCTCCTGATCAACCTCCTCCGTTGATCATCAGCCTTCCTGGCTACTCTCAGCAGACCTCTCCTTCTATCCCTGCAACCCTCGGGCAAGCGCTTGCTCCACTCTCGAGCACTCAGAAGCTTCCTCTCCTCCTCTTCAACCCCGCAACCTTCATCCTTTTCTTCACCTTGCCCGTGAGACCGAACACTCCTCCGTGTTAACTAGGCGGTGCCGTTTTCGCGCATCAACAGTTAACACACGACCTTCAGATCCGAATAGACGGTGAAAATCAACGGTTACTAATGTCAGACCGTCAACTTCCTCAAGACATTCCTCGTACTAGTGAAGCCGCTCTCTGGGAAGCCCTCTTGCTGACACGTCGGGAAACTTCCCTGCAGATAGCAGCAATCAATAACACCCTAGCCACTATAATTCAGCGAATAGACTCTCAACCTGCAGCAGCACCAATTGCTGCAGTCAATCCAGCAGTGGGGAAATCACATTTTAATCTTCCAATTTTTCTGTCAGTTGATCCTTATGCACATCTGGCAAGTTATACATTCAGGCAGGCCGCAGTCCCTTTGCAATTTTAAGTTATTAAACAAAGGGAGAGTCTCTGCAAACTCAGTCCTCAAACCACCGCGTGCACCTCCAATCACCCAATGAAGTTGCCTGAACTTCCCACTGAGAGGAAGAGAGGCTCAGAAGTTTTGCTCCCTACCGGACAGCCTCCAAAGTCTCCCCCAAAGTGCCTTCAATCACAAGCGAAGAAAGGAAGATATTTCTGACGTCGTCAACGTCTCTTCCCAAGCAAAGAACCTGAAGTTGATAGTACATTGGGTGAGGCATCTCACATCATGAAGAGCAAACAAAACGGTGTGGGATCTTTTTAGCCTGCAGATCGAAAAGTCAAAAACTCTGACCAATATTGTAAGTATCACAGAGAATGTGGTCATGCAACAGAGAATTGCAGAGCTTTTCGACAATTAGTGCAAGAAATGATGAAACATGGCAAATTTCAACATCTGCTCCAGAAGGGTGACCCATCACATTCATGAGTCTTCAAAGTCCCTTACATTCATTACTGGTTACTCTTACTCTTTCAAACATTTTCTTTACAAAACACTTCTACGTGTTCCTTCTTACACTTCAATAAAATTTACTTCAGGGATCCTGTACTGACACATCTCCATTCTTGTAATGCCTCTTCTCCATTTTCTCTTTGTCAAAGAGATCACTAAACCAATGAGATATAGCCGAGTCTTGCTATAGGCCCCCTCGAGATTGGATTCCGGCGTAAGACCACAATGACCACATATCGCGGGGAGTTTTCGCATATGTGTAGTGGGGGCTATCCAACTCTCATGTGGAGGAATACGGGACTTCGGATCCTAGCTGGCATCTGACATAGAGTGCGTGCTAGGGAGGCCCCATGTGTTAGCTCTGTTGTGCTCCGTTGAGGATACATTACAGTTACGATGATCTTTGTTTGACAATCAATGGCGACCAAGCGTAGCCTTGTCTCTTCGATCATCTCACAACTGTGATGACCGAACACTCTATGTTACTCTCAATCCGTGCCTTCGCGGGATCAACAACCCCACTGATCTTTCCACAGACAAACAATGTTTTAAGCCACTTGGCGCAACTGGTCTCATTGATCAGTGATTCTTGTACCCAAGGCAAGAGAGCAGTGCATCTGCCGCTTCCTTCTTAGGATTTTTGCGCATGTCTCCCTTTTGTGCTATGTCAAGGGAGTAAGACCTCTTTGTTATCAACCGCCTTTTTCACAGGCGAACAGGTTAAATCCGACCTCTCCAAAGGATTAGCAAACATTCATTTTGCTTTTGCTCATCTTATATGTGTTGCCTGCATAAACTCTGTCAGATGATGACTTACAAGCTCTCTACTTATATAAGCTTCATTACTCTCATCTTTTATTCATTGCTTGCTTAAGCTCTATCAGATGATGATTCACAAAGTTGTTCATTACTCTTATCAAATGTTAATGACATCAATCATTGATCAAAAAATCTGGCTCTTCTTGATCATCAAGCCATGCTATTGGAATCTAGTTAAGATTGGCAGAATTTGTCAAGCCTCTTCTCTGCTAATCTGATCATATTCATCCTATCATATCAACAATCAACATTTGACTTATTGATCCGAACTTCATGTTAAAGATGTCATCTCTAATATAGCTAGAAGATCACTACTCTGGTTTGGTCTTCATTCAATTATCGGCAGAGATCATCAGACATCTCCTCTGCTATTTTATCTCATCAACAGTTAGCATTCGCAAGTTCCACTCAGGTACTTGCAGCTTATTTCATTATATTATGCCAGTTGTTCACTCTTCTCTTTGCAGTGATTAGAAGGCACCTGCAAATCTCATCCAGGTACTTGCAGCTTACTTCATTATGTTATGTTTGTTGCTCACTTTTCTCTTTGCAGTGATTAGCAGACACCTGCAAGTCTCACCTAGGTTCTTGCAATCTTAACATATTATGTCTGCTTCTAACTCTCATTTTTGCAGAAATCGACAGAAACTTGCAAGTTTCTTCACAGGTACTGGCAAGCTACTTTCATATTTTGTCTGCTCCTAAGTCTTTTCTTGCAGAGATCAGCAGGCACTTGCAAATTTCTTCACAGGTACTTGCAACTTACTTTCACATATCATATCTGCTTCTAAATTCTTTTCTTGCAGAGACCAGCAGATACCTGCAAAGTTGCCTTCAGGTATTTGCGGCTTTTTCTTTAGTCCCATATTTGCTTCTAACTTCTTCTTTGCAGAAACCAGCAAAGACTGACAAGTTCCTTTCAAGTACTTGCAACTCATTTTTCTCTCTTGCATACTCTTCACTCTTCCTTTTGCAGAGGATAACAGGTGTTTGCAAGCCTCTTCCAAATATTTGCAAGTTATTATGCTCATATGTATTCCTCTCACCTTCATTTTGCAGAACTCAGTAGAAAACACATCTTCGTTTTACAAAGGCAAACACAGGTACACACAAGGTGTACCTTCGATACATGTCTACACTAACTTTTCTTTTGCAGGAAAAAGATAGGCATTGGCAAACTACTTAGGAGAGACATCGGGTTCTATCTATCCTTGCCCCCTTCCTTTCCTTTGGGGTGCATCACGATTTTCGTGGGTCTCCAACTTTTTCGAAGTTCTCTTCTGAACTTAAAAAATTGCGGGGATTATGTTAACCTCAAAATCGGCGATCCTTCCCAAGGCAGCCAGCTCGCTAGTCGCGGCCTGCCCCAGGTTCCTCCTGGAGGTCGCGACGCCTTAGGGTGGGCGGACAGAATTTTCTGTCCGCTCAGGCCGCACGGCTTGGGCGGTCTCAGCGGTCTGACCGCCCAGGCCGCGCGCCTTCCCTTGGTCGGCAGGGGCCGCGAACTGCTCCTGCAGTCCGCCACTGTAGGCCGCGCGCCTTGTCAGCTTAACCGCAGGTTTCTCAACAGGAGCCCCCTTTGCCGGACTCGGATGCCTATCCGCCCAGGCCGGCAACAAGCCGCTACTTGGCCCGCTCCTGACAGGTGACATCCAACGTTGACGGACTCAAAATGTCTATCCGCCCAGACCGCTCAAACTGCAAAACAAAGGTGGAGACCTGCCTCCAGGCCGCCAGCCAGCTACCTCGATTTCCACCTCGCCAACATGCGCGGCCTGCCTCGTCAGTCCGGCAAGTCGCCCATCCCTTGTCATCCAGCAGCATAGGCAGCCAGCATCATCAGCCCGCCTAAGAAGCGTGGACGCTCCAGTCGGCTACCCGCAAATATCAGCAGCATCCAGTTCCTCGCGAGCTGGGCGGACTCGAAGTGTAATCAAACCTTCCAGTCCGCCTACGTTGATGAACCTCAGCTCCTCAGCAGCAGGCCTCTCCGTTCCGGCATAGGCGGACTCAGCTTAGCGGCAGGCACGGACTCCACGGACTCAGCGGATTCGCTATGCAGCCCGCCATTCCTAGCCTCTAGCATCCGCCTCCCAGCAGCAGGCGGATACCTCCTCAGCCCGCACAGTCTTGGGGCGGGCTCGATCAGTAGTGGCGGACTTCTCCCAGCCCGCCAGGCAGCAGAACCTCTTCAAGGCAGTCCCAGACCGCGCAGCCCCGTGCGGACTCTACGGACTCCGCGGATATCCCTCAGCTCGCAGCCTTTGCGCGTGCTCAGTTCAGCAGCGGCGGACTCCGCGGATTCGCCACGCAGCCCGCCACATAGCTTCCAGCTCCCGCTTCCCAGCAGCGGGCAGATAGTCCTTCAGCCCGCACAGTCTTGGCACGGGCTCGATCAGCTCAGTCCGGGCGGACTCTTCCCAGTCTGCCATTAGCAGGACCTGTTCCAGAAGCAAGCCCCAGTCCGCACGTCCTGTTGCGGACTCGACGGACTTCATCTTCTTCTCGCTCAAGTTACCGTCTCACCGGGGGTAACGTCACCGGAAGCCGTTACCTCCTCGGGCCTATAAATAAACCCCCATGCCTCTCATTTGGGGGAGGACACAACATCTAAACGTGCTCACGCTCGAAGACAGACCTCAGCAAGCTCAAGTCTCCATCCCTTGCGGACTCCTCTTCTCATTCCGCACCCTCTCTGTTCTTAGTCGTGCGGCCTGCCGACCTCGCTCTCCAGTCCGCGCGGTCTCTGTTCTTCCCTTAACCGTGCGGTCTGCCGGCCTCCAAGCTCAGTCCGCGCGGCTTCCTTTGGCACTCCTTCCTTAGCCGCCAGCTTCCCATTTGTACTTCTTTATTTGCTTTCTTGTAAAGGTGTATTAGCAAGCTGTAATAACTCAATATTAATCAAAGCAAAGCTCGTCGCAAGAGTGGCATTCAAGCCACGGCAGGCGAAATCTGTTGTTGTCGCTGCTAGCGGCCCCTTCTCTTCTTCTTAGCTGAGCTCAGTTCTCTCGGCATCCACCTGCAAGCACAACCGTCAAAGTAACCGCCTGCTCGACAGCTCCTGATCAACCTCCTCCGCTGATCATCAGCCTTCCCGGCTGCTCTCAGCAGACCTCTCCTTCTATCCCTGCAACCCTCGGGCAAGCGCTTGCTCCACTCTCGAGCACTCAGAAGCTTCCTCTCCACATCTTCAACCCCGCAACCTTCACCCTTTTCTTCACCTTGCACGTGAGACCGAACACTCCTTCGTGTTAAATAGGCGGTGCTGTTTTCGCGCATCAACAGCATGTGTGGAAGATAATAAATTGTCGGTGGAAGTAAAACAACTATCAAAGGTGTTGAGAAAGCTTGAGAGAACCCACATAAGCTTTGAGAAATGATGTTATAAAAACCAACCATCTTGCATACCACATGCTATTATGTTAATGTCAACATTTACTGATGTCATGTAAGACACAAGGAATTAAGTTTACTGACTTATTCTTCTGTGAAGCTCCGGAGACCCTATTGTATTCCATAGTTTATTTCCTCAATATTAAAGGTATTTATGAGAATTTTAAATATAGAATGGACTATTTCCAAAGCGAACTGTTACTATTGGAGCTCCCCTCTTTAAATAGAGTGGAGAAACAATCTCCATTATAAGAGTGGAACCAAGTACAGGAGAGAGAAGAATTTACAATGGGCCATCTTATGGGGTTCTACAATCGGAATCTCAACACATTCCCTCAAGCTGGAGCATATATATGCATAATTCCCAATATGGTTCAAATATCGAGAAAATGCGAACAATTGGGCTTGGTAAATATGTCGATCTATTCTTTATCTATGTATAAGTGACTGCATATACGTCTATTGAAAACTCCCTCGGATGAAGTGACCAATACTTGTATATGCTTTTGTTCATTTATGGAATAAAAACATGTAGATGCGCAGATGATAGTTTATTATCAACAAGTATTGGTAGAAGGTAGTTGTAAATTTCACCAAAATTTTGCACACGTGTCCTCAACCATTCTAACTCACAGACAATATGAGTCAAGCTTTTGAATTCAGCTTCCCGTACAAGACATGCACATCACTGTTAATTTCTTACTTTTTCAAGTGACATTTTTTACAATAAGTGCAGTATCCAGAAATGGATTTTTAGTCTCCCTTATCATAGCATAGCTTGTTTCTTGTAAAAAGAGCTTAAAAAGTCAAATTTTATTACTTCAAAACGATAAATAATACAAAGGTATGTCCCCCTATTTATAGAAGATGGGGGAGAGAGAAGATTACAACAAGCGATGCGGGACTAATAACAAGCCGCGTGGGCTATGCGGTTTGACTGCATCAAACCGCAAGGCTATACAAAGGAGACTAACTATGTGACCAAACCGCAAGGGAGGATAACCGTCAGACCACAACTGTGGGTTGCCTCTAGACCGCAGCTGCGGGTTGCCACCATACCGCAGCTGCGTGTTGCCACCAGACCGCAGTTGCGTGTTGCCACCAGACCGCAGCTGCGGATTGCCACTAGACCGCAGCTGCAGGTTGCCACCAAAACGCAGCTACGTGTTGTCATCAGACCGCATCTGCGGGGTACTCTCCGGACTGCAACTCAAGTAGGCAAAACCTAATGGACAGCATAGCAGGACGTTGGTCGACTACAACGGTTTGCCAAACCGCCAAGACTGCACTGCGGATTTGTCAAACCGCCAGGACTTGCTAAACCTATGTCCGCCAAGCCAAACCGCCAAACTAGCAGACTGCCGAGACTAGTTCGCCAGACCGCACGGTCTCCATAAGTTTCAACACTCTCCCTCAAACTGGAGCATATATGTTAACCATGTCTGGCTTGCTACAGACGTCCAAAAAGGAGGTAACTGGTTTGATGAAAATATTGACTAGCACTTTATCATAGGTATTGAACGGAGTGCATATTTGATTCTTTAATATCTCTTCTCTGATAAAGTGACAATCCACTTCAATATGCTTTGTTCTCTCATGAAAGCATGGATTACTCGAAATATATAAAACCGTCTTATTGTCACAGAACATCGGCAGGAGATGATCATAAACTTCCCTCAAACGCGTGGCCTATGCGGTTTGACTGCATCAAACCGCAAGGCTATACAAAGGAGACTAACTATGTGACCAAACCGTAAGGGAGGATAACCGCCAGACCACAACTGTGGGTTGCCTCTAGACCGCAGCTGCGGGTTGCCACCATACCGCAGCTGCGTGTTGCCACCAGACCGCAGTTGCGTGTTGCCACCAGACCGCAGCTGCGGATTGCTACTAGACCGCAGCTGCAGGTTGCCACCAAAACGCAGCTACGTGTTGTCATCAGACCGCATCTGCGGGGTACTCTCCGGACTGCAACTCAAGTAGGCAAAACCTAATGGACAGCATAGCAGGACGTTGGTCGACTACAACGGTTTGCCAAACCGCCAAGACTGCACTGCGGATTTGTCAAACCGCCTGGACTTGCTAAACCTCTGTCCGCCAAGCCAAACCGCCAAACCGCCAAACTAGCAGACTGCCGAGACTAGTTCGCCAGACCGCACGGTCTCCATAAGTTTCAACACTCCCCCTCAAACTGGAGCATATATGTTAACCATGTCTGGCTTGCTACAGACGTCCAAAAAGGAGGTAACAGGTTTGATGAAAATATTGACTAGCACTTTATCATAGGTAATGAACGGAGTGCATATTTGATTCTTTAATATCTCTTCTCTGATAAAGTGGCAATCCACTTCAATATGCTTTGTTCTCTCATGAAAGCATGGATTACTCGAAATATATAAAACCGTCTTATTGTCACAGAACATCGGCAGGAGATGATCATAAACTTCCCTCAAATCAAGTATAACTGTTTGTAACCATTTCAGCTCACAAGTAGTCAAAAGTCATGCTTCTGTACTCGGTTTCGGCACTTGACCTGGAAACTACAACTTGTTTCTTGCTCTTCCAGCTGGCCAGATTCCCTCCTACAAAGGTATAGAAACCAGACGTAGATTTTCTATTTTTCTTGTCATCTGCATAGCTAGCATCAGAATAGGTCTCAATCCTCAAATGACCCCTTTTCTGAAACAGAAGCCCTTTTCCTGGAGCATCTTTCACAAATTCTAGGATTTTGAGTCGATTGTAGATGACACTCCTTATGGGCTAGCATAAATTGTTTCAATCTTCCTACAACATAATAGATATATGATCTTGTGAATGTCAGATAAATGAGTTTTCCCACAAACCATCTTTATCTGGTGACATCTTCAAGAAGAGGTGAATCCTTATCCCAGCACTTGTCATCTTCAAGTCATTGGACACCAAACAGGTTTCGCCCCAAGAAGACCTGTCACATTCAAAAGATCAAAGACATACTTCCGCTGTGAAAGAACTATAGAATCGGGCTTTCGAGAGCTCAATCCCCATAAAGTACTTGGGAAACTACATATCTTTTGTAACAAAATACTGAAGAAAGTGCTTCTTTGTCAGGTCAAAATGCTCTTTTTATCATCTCAGGTAAGAAAAATGTCATTCACATAAACCGCAAGAACAACTAGGTCAGTCGAGGTTTTGCGAATGAACAGAGAGTGATCTGCAGCGCTTCGAGCAAACCCAATAACAAAAATAACTTCGTTGAATTTCTCAAACCAGGCTCGCGGACTTCGCTTAAGACCATAGATTGCCTTCCTCATACCTGAGACTCCCCCTGAGCAACATATCCAGGAGATTGCTCCATATAAACTGTCTCTTGTAAAACACCATAAAGAAAGACACTCTTGACATTCAACTGAGACATCTCACAGTCTCTGTTGACAGGAACAGAAAAAAGAACACGGAGTGTGTTAATGCAAGCAACATGATAAATTGTGTCAAAGAAATCTACACCATAGATCTGAGTAAAACCTTTGTCAATAAGCCGAGTCTTTTAACTATCAATGGCACCATCAGGAAGAAACTTGATCACAAAGACACAGCGACAGCCAACCACATCAGCTCCTGGAGGGGTAGGGACAAGAGTCCAAGTACCCCGTTCAGTGAGAGTTTTCATCTCCTCATCCATAGCGGCTTTTCAATGAGGAATAACAAGGTCTTCTTGATAGGTGGTCGAGATGACATTGGCCAAGAGAGCGAGAGCAAAGCTCTTGCAAGGAGACAACCGAGCATAAGAGACAACATCACGAATAGGATGTTGAGTGCATGTCTGAACTCCTTTCCGAAGGGCAATCGAAGATCAAGGTCTAACCTGTCTACTTTATCAGATCCATCCGAAAGAGAAATTGCTGGCCTAGGAACTGTCGACAGCGGCCCATGGAGAGAAGAACCGAAGAAGGATGGAGAAGAAAGAGACAGGTTCAGGTAGAGGTGTCTAAACAATAGGGAAGAAGAAGAATCATCAGAAGGTGAAAGAGTGGAGGTGGGAGAAAAGTACGAAGCATCCTTAAAGAAAGTGATGTTCGCAGAAACATACTATTTCCGGAGAACGGGATCATAGCACTGATATCTTTTTTGTGGCGGACAGTAGCCCAAAAATATGCATTTAACATAACGAGGAGAGAGTTTGTCATGACCAGAAAGAGAGTGAACAAACATTGTGCATCCAAAGACACGAGGAGGTAAAAGAAACGGTGTCGCATCAGGATACAGTATGGAGAACGGGGTTTTGCCGTTGAAAACCGAAGAAGGAACTCGATCGATGAGATAACAAGAAATAAAACGACATGACCCCAATAGGACTGAGGAACACCCATTTGAGTGAGAAGATTGCGAGCCACATCAAGGAGATGTCGGTTCTTGGGTTCAGCAATTCCATTATGTCCAGAGGTGTATGAATAACTAGTTTGATGTACAATGTCATGATGCATACAAAATATTGTAAACTGATGACCCAGATACTCCTTAGCATTATCAGTATGAAGTATTTTAATAGGAACATCAAACTGTGTACAGATCTCATTATAGAATGCAGTTTAAATAGAAAAAAATTCAAATCGTTCTTGTAGCAAGTACAATCAGGTACATCTCGAAAAATTATCAATAAAAGTAACAAAATACAGGCAACCACTGCCAACAATCTTGGTATGAGCAGGACCCCAAACATCAGAATGAACAAATTCAAAAGGACGAGATGAACTACGTCTTTGCTCTGCTGGAAAAGTGGAACGATGGTGTTTTCCAAACTGACAACCTTCACAGTTAAGAAAAGAATCGCCTCGAGGTAGATAAGGCAGAAGCGGATAAAAAACGTGAAGAAGAGGATGCCCAAGCTGAAGATGCCACTGTAGAAGAGAAGAAGAGGCAAAAAAGGCACACATTATCCAGGTAGAACAAGTAGTCGCTTTCAGTCCCATCAGCAATCGTTTTCTTGGAGTGAGGATTCTGAAAAAACAAGTAGACGCGGTAAAAATAGTCACACAATTCAACTGTTTACATAGAGAACAGAAAGTAAGTTGCACGGAGAGTTTGGGACATAAAGAGTGTCCTCAAGATGGAAAGGAGTGACATGCACTGTTCCAGATCCACACACAGGAGACGGAGACCATCCGCAATAAGAAACTGAGGTAATCGGTTATGTTTGTCTAGACGAGAGAAAACGCGAGAATTTCCCGTCATATGACTAGTAGCACCAGAATCAATGAGTCACCTACCCGTAGTGGCCAACTGAGCAGCACCCAAAGAGGTAGCCAGAGAAGAAACAGACTTCTTCGAGGAAGTATCATCCGAAGCAGGGTGAAGATGAGAATATTTGGCCTCGGAGTCGAAAAGAGGATTCCTCACTTCTTTCTCTCATTCAAAACCGTGCATGAGACTTTCACCACGCCAACAGCGATCAACAAGGTGACCGACTTTTCCACAATGAGAGCAGAGATACATAGATAAACCACGGACACCGGAGCGGCCTCCTCGACCACTGGAGGTATCATGATGAGCCGGATGAGCAATAGTATTAGGAGATGGAGATGGAAGTAAAGGATGATGAAGAGAAGTGGTAACAACAGAGATGCGAGCAATAGTAGAATCCAGAGTAGGAGTATCGGTCCCTCCAAAAAATTGTTGTTGAATCACATCATAAGATTCTGGCAGGCGAAAAAAGTAGTAGACAACAAGAAGTTCCTGAAAATGTTTATATTGGTCAACGAGATCTGCAGAAAAAGATCATGACAGGCCGGGCAAAAAGATCTGTATATGAAGTATATATGCGCGAAGTTTGCGCCCCCTTGGAGTACAAGGCAGCAAGATAATTTCAGACAGTCTTGACTGTCGCATCATGTCAAATGACAGGAAGACACTCATCAAACAAATTATTGGCCAACCACGTTCTCACCAAAGCATCACTGGCATCTCAATCATCAAAAAATAACAGACCTATATGCGGGAGGATGACCGGTCAAATGATGGCGCTTATGCTGAGAGCGTAACAAAAAGACAAAGGAAACACTCCAGTCAGGATAATTTGGGTCAGTAAGCTTGGAAGCAGTACCCAAATTACCAGAAGTGGATGCAGAAGACATGGTAAAAGAAAGAGGAGCGGATGGAGTAGAAGAAGAAGAGAGCGCCGGAATTAAATAGAGAGAAAAAGGATATGAGGAGCAAACAAGAGCAAACCGCACAATTAGAAAGGGCAAACCGTGAGGACTAACCGTGCAAAGCAAAATAAAAATGCTAACCGCAAGGTTAGAAAGAGACCGAATGTCGTGCGAACAAGGAAAATCACAGGAAGGCAAAAAGAAGAACGTGTGAACACAACAGAAGCCGCGCAAAGAAAGGGAGATCGCGCAGGCAAAGAACAAGTCACAAGAAGAGCGATTAAGAAAGGGAGGGTGGGAGGGAGGCCGCAAGCGGTTAGAAGAAAAGGACCGCGAGCAAAGGAGAAAAGATCGTGGTTAAGAGAAAACAAACAGCGAAAAGAGAAGAAGACTGTGGTTCAAGAGACAAAACCGTGGTTTAAGAGAGAAAACCGCGGAGAGAAGAAAGAAGAGCAGGCGGTTAGAAAACAAGAGCCCGCTCGGACTGCCTGAGACCTGAAAAATCAATCTGGAGCAAAGGATCGGTTAGCTTTGATACCATATAAAAAGAGATAAATAAAAGTCAAATTTTATTGCTCCGAAAAGATAAATAAAACAAAGGTTATGCCCCCTATTTATAGAAGATGGGAAGAGAGGAGAGTACAATAATCGATGTAGGACTAATAACAAGTCGTGCGGGCTATGCGGTGTGACTGCGTCAAACCGCAAGGATATATAACGGAGACTAACTATATGGTCTGTCCTGAGATGCCACCAAACCACAAGGGAGGATAGTCACCAGACCGCAATTGTGGGTTGCCTCCAGACCGCAACTAAGGGTTGCCACCAGGCCGCAGTTGTGTGTTGTCACCAGTCCGCAGCTGCGAGTTGCCACCAGACCGCAACTGTGTGTTGTCATCAGACCGCAGCTGCGGGTTGCTCTCTGGACTGCAACTCGAGTAGGCAAAACCTCCTTGACAATATAGCAGGACGATGGTCGACGACAACGGTTTGCCAAACCGCCAAGACTGTACTGCGGATTTGTCAAACCGCCAAAACTTGCTAAACCGCCACTCCGCCAAGACAAGCCGCCAGAATGACCGCAACCTCTGTCCGCTAAGCCAAACCGTCGGACCGCCAAACCAGCAGGCCGCCGAGACTAGTTCTCAAGACCGCCCGGTCTCCATAAGTTTCAGCATTTCTGAATATGCATTAATACGTATGTGATCATTTTTTCCAAACAAAAATAGTCTTTTGAATTTTGATAGGAGATCCATTGATATATTATAATATCTTTAATGCAGCTTCAACATGACAATCTATCAATATTATAATATCTTTAATGCAACTTCAACATGACGATCTCTAAGAGCATGCACAAAATGATGACTTTTCCAGCAGCGAAAAAGATGTCAGATATGGTCATAGTGAGATAGATGAGTTTATTGATTAGACGTCTATAACGAGTAATATCAATGATGTCTCATCGAAAATCTATCAGTGATCATAAGCATTGGATTTCAGGTAGGCTTTGTGACAAGAAAACTTGTTTCTTCGAGTAGATCTAGGGCATACTTTCAATAGAAAAGGATTGTCGCTGTCACGACTAGCAATTTCAATCGTCAAGAATATATGGGAGTACTCGTATCTTTGATAATAAAATGTCTTTTGTTAGAATAGCTCATGTAATATGCCCATCTTTTGGGCCCATTTTTGTTCTCTCCTCCTTAATCTCACATCTTGTATAGGATTTATTTTCTCTCTCTTCCTCCTATATATTTG
Organism: Platanthera guangdongensis; assembly: GCA_039583875.1. NCBI lineage: Eukaryota > Viridiplantae > Streptophyta > Magnoliopsida > Asparagales > Orchidaceae > Platanthera > Platanthera guangdongensis. Next base: position 39,893,939 of record CM077162.1, on the reverse strand, counting down.
TATTCTCTCCTTGTATTTACTTACACAAGCAATACATACAAGTTTTGAGGTTTCTCAATATGGTATCAGAGCCAGGTTCTTGTAGCTGCGGTTTCCCCTTTTTCTAACAGCCCAGCCCGCCCTCCTCTCCTGCGGACTGCCTGTCTGTCCGCTCCGGTCTCCTGCGGCATGTTTATCCTATCCGCTCTTCAACTTATCCGTGTGGCTTCTGCGGACTGCAACGCTGCATCCGCTTCTCTTTTCTCTCTCCCCGTGCTACTCTCTATCTGTCATCTCTTGCGGACTGCTCTTGTCCGTTGTGGGCTCGAGCTTCTCTATCCTAACCGTTGTGGGCTCCTCTCTCTTGCGGCCTGCTCCTCTCTCTTGCGGCCTGCTTCTCTCTCCTGCAGACTTCTCCTGTGTGGCGTCGTCTCTCTCGTGCGGACTGCGCCTGTCCGCCGCGGGCTCCTCTCTCTTGCGGCCTGCTCCTCTCTCTTGCGGCCTGCTCCTCTCTCTTGCGGACTGCTCATGTCCGCCGCAGTCTGTCTTGCGGATTGGTCCTGTCCGTTGCGGGCTCGAGTTATCCTCGCTGCTTCATATGCTCTGACCGCTGATGTGTTCACCTACACCGTGCGGACTCCTCTTTTTCCGCATTTTGGTCGTGATCTAACTAATCGCTGGTGTCCGGCGTGACCGTGCGGACTGGGGCCTTCCCGCATTTTTTGGTTGCGGTCTTCTCCAGACCTTCCCGTTGCGGCCTTGTCGTGCGACCTCCTGCTCTTCTCGCGGCAGTCTCCCTCTGTGATCTGACTTTGTGGTCTGCCTCTATAGGTTCTTCGGGTACCTCCACTGGCTCGGCGGCCAGTCCTCCTATTGACGGCCCGACCTATCCTACAGACCGCCCGGTTTGCTCTGTTGAAGTCCGTGACGAGCTGCGGATCACTATCATCTCTCTTTTTGGCAAGAAAAACTTTATTCCTTGGGTGCACTCAGTTCGACGGGTTCTTCAGGCCAAGGGTCTTCTGCGTCACCTTACTCAGGCACCTCTGTCTCCTCTTACCGATGATTGGCTCCGCAATGATGGCCGCGTTCAGACTTGGATCCTGAATTCATTGGATGGTGAGCCTTATCAGATGGCTATGTATCACGACACCGCCAAGGCTATGTGGGATGAGCTGCATTCCTTATACTCAGGCCGCGACAGCCTTCAGCATCTCTACGACATACTCACTGACCTCTTTGCTCTCGACACTGGCGGGGCTTCGGATATGACCTCTTTTGTCGCTCGGGCTAAAACTCTTGCTGAAGACTGGATCCAGCATCAGTCGTCCACCAATGAACATGCTGCTCAGCGTGCTCTGAAGGAAGCCGCATGCATTGCCATCATAATGGCCCGTCTTCCATCTCACCTTCAGAGCATTCGTGCTCAGGTCCTGGCTGCTCCCACCACACCATCTTTCTCTGATGTCTGCTCCATGATTCTCCGTGTATCCCCTCCTCCGGATACTTCTGCTCCTTCTCCCCCGGCCCTTCTACAGCAGGCCCCTCCACTCCTACCATCTCCTCCTACTTACGTTGGGGGGGGGACGTTCGGGCTCTCGGGGCTGTGGCCGTGGTGGCCGGGGTCGGCCGAAGTGTTCCTTCTGCAGGAAAGATGGTCATCTGGAGGGGACCTGCTACAGTAAAATTGGTTATCCTCCTCGTCCGACGGCATCTGTTGTTACTGACGCCAGTCCTCCTGATCTTGAGACCGTCCGTCTTCAGCTCCAGTATCTTCAGGGCCTGCTCAACCCACAGTCTGCCTCTGTCGCCTCCGTCTCCAACACAGGTACTGCTTGTCTATCCACCAGCCTGGGCTGGATTGTGCACTCTGGTGCCACTCATCACATTACTTCGCGACGACCAGCCCAGTACTCGGATTCTCCTTATCCAAGGTCTATCACTATGGCCAATGGGTCGATGGTTCCCGTCTCCGGCTCGGCAGATCTTTCTCTCGACCCTTCAATCTCTCTTCGCTCGGCTCTTCATGCTCCGAGCTCACCGTTTAATTTACTCTCTGATGGACGTCTTACGAGCGATCTTGATTGTTCTGTTATATTCACCTCTTCTTCCTTTGTTATACAGGATCGGCGGACGCAGACTACCACTGGTAAATGTCGGCTGCGGAACGGGCTCTACCTTCTCGACGAATCTCCCACCATTCTGTCTTCGGTCTCTTCTACTAAATGGCATCGTCGCCTTGGGCATGCCCCTCTGCCGGTCCTCCAGCGGGCTCTTCCAGATATCTCTTTTACTCCTTTTCAGTGTGACTCATGTATCCTCGGCAAGCAGCCGCGTTCTTCTTTTCCTTCGCATTGTACTCGGAGCGCTGCTCCCTTTGATTTAGTACAATCTGATGTATGGGGACCTTTTAAGATTACCGGTATTTCTGGATTTCGCTATTTTATCACATTTAATGATGATCACTCTCGCACTACGTGACTATACTACGTCATCGCTCCGAGCTTCCACGTGTTTTTTGGGTATTTGTCCTCTAGATCCGTACACAATTCCACACCACACTCAAAATACTCTGCACTGACAATGCTCGTGAGTACACCAGCCACGACTTTACTGTTTTATGTTCTGAATTCGTGATTCTTCATCAAACCTCATGTGCTTATACGCCCCAGCAAAACGGTTTTACCGAAAGGAAGAACCGCCACTTACTAGATATTGCCCGCTCCCTCATGCTTCAAATGCATGTTCACAAGCCTTATTGGAACTTTGCGGTCTCGACTGCCTGCTTTCTCATCAACCGTCTCTCTTCCTCTGTCCTCAACTATGTTACTTCGTTTAGCCAATTGTTTCCCTCCACTCCAGCTTTTCCTCTCCCGCCCCATGTCTTTGGCAGCATCTGCTACGTCCACCATCTGGGGCCATCCTCGGATAAGTTGGATCCTCGGGCGGCTAAACACATCTTTGTCGGCTATTCGCGCACCCAGAAGGGCTATGTTTGTTACTCTCCAGCTACTCGAAAGATCTCTGTTTCTGCTGACGTTACCTTCCGGGAAGAACCATTTTTTCATGCTCCTTTACCCGCTGATCTACCATCAAATCCTCTCCCGCCATCCATCCCACGCCCAGTTATTCCCGCTACTACACCACCTTCGCCGGTTTCTCCTGCACCGGCTCCTGCTCCCTCCAAACCACTCGTTGTTCATGTCTACACTCGTCGCCCTCCCAGTTATGTTGCCCCTCTGCAGACGACCACTGCCACGGATACTCCGCGTCCTGCTGATCAGGTATCGCCTTCCACTGCTCATTCTCTGGCGAACTATGTCTCTCTTCATCGCATCTCTCCCCTTCTGCACACATTTGCTACTTTTCTCTCTTTAGTTGTTCCTAACTCTGTGCAGTAGGCGCGTCAACATCCAAGCTGGCGGGCAGCCATGGAGGAAGAAATGTCTGCTCTCTGGGCTAACCAGACATGGACCGTCGTGCCCCTTCCTCCGGGTCAGCAACCGGTTGGGTGTAAGTGGGTCTTTGTCATCAAACATGCTGCTGATGGGACCATTGACCGTCTAAAGGCTCGTCTCGTGGCTCGTGGTTTCACCCAGCAACAGGGACTCGACTATGAGGAAACTTTCTCTCCGGTCGCCAAGCTCAATACCGTTCGCGCCCTCATCTCTGTCGTTGTTCATCGCAAGTGGCCCCTATTTCAGCTGGATATCAAGAATGCTTTCTTAAATGGGGATCTCCAGGAGACGGTATACATGCAACAACCACCCGGGTTTGAGACCACGGGGGAGTCTCAAGTCTGTCGCCTTGTAAAGGCTCTGTATGATCTCAAACAATCTCCACGGGCATGGTTTGAAAAATTCAGTAAGGTCCTTCGCGATATCGGTTTTACTCGAAGCTCGGCCGACTTCTCGTTGTTTACTCGTCACCGACCAACATGCACGGTCCTTCTGTTAGTATATGTTGATGATATCATCATTACAGGAGATGATTCACAAGGGATACAGGCAGTCAAAGTACATCTAAACTCCGTCTTTCAGACAAAGGATCTGGGACCTCTAAGATATTTTTTGGATCTTGAGGTTGCCAGACGACCGGATGGGCTTACTCTATCTCAACGGAAGTATTGTCATGACCTTCTTCATGATGCTGGTCATTCAGGTTGTAAGTCAAGTGATACCCCTATGGATGTAAACCACAAGTTGTGCGCCCAGGCATCTGACTCGGATCTACTTCTCCAGAATCCTGAATATTATCGTCGACTCGTTGGAAAATTGATCTATCTCACGGTTACCAGACCAGATATTTCTTTTGTTGTTGGTCATGTCAGTCGATACATGCACTCTCCTCGAAGATCTCATCTTCAGGCTGTTGAACGTATTCTCAGGTACCTTAAAACAGCTCCTGGTCAAGGACTTGTTTACCGGACCTCTTCTTCTGCGCCAACTTTGGTGGCATACTCAGATGCTGATTATGTTGGTTCTCTTAATGACCGGCGATCTACTAGTGGTTTTTGCACATACTTTGGAGGACATTTGGTTACATGGCGAAGCAAAAAAACAAGCGGTCGTTGCTCGATCATCAGCTGAGGCAGAATACCAGGCAATGGCATCTGTTGTATCGGAACTGACGTGGCTTGAGAGCCTTCTCACTGATCTGGGTGTAAAATTACTGTCTCTGGTTGTTCTCCTTTGTGACAGCCAAGCGGCTATACATATCGCCAAGAACTCAGTCTTCCACGAAAGAACGAAGCACATTGAAGTTGATTGTCACTTCATTCTGGAAAAAGTTCAAATGAAGAAGCTCGATCTAAAACATGTCTCAGGGATGGAACAAGTTGCGGATGTCCTCACAAAGGCTCTTCCCAAGGCACTCTTCTATCAATGCTTGTCCAAGCTTGGTGCATACGATTTGTACGCTCCAGCTTACGGGGGAGTGTTAGAATAGCCCATGTATTGGGCTCATCTTTTGGGCCCATTTTTGTTCTCTCCTCTTTAGTCCCACATCTTGTATAAGATTTATTTTCTCTCTCTTCCTCCTATATATTTGTATTCTCTCCTTGTATTTACTTGCACAAGCAATACTTACAAGTTTTGAGGTTTCTCAACATCTTTGAAGATGTTTCTTTGTTGTTTACATATCAGATAACTCATATCTGGTTAAAAGAATGTCATTCATATACACAGCAAGAATAACCAACCCTGAATCGGTTTCTGAATAAAGAGATAGTGACAGCATAGCTTCGAGAGAAACCAATCATAAAAAAGACATGACCTAACTTGTCGAACCATACTCAGATTTATTTAAGACCACATATGGTCTTCTGCAGCTTGCATCCTTGAGCTCCTCCCCCAAACAATATAACCAGGAGGTTGGTTCATGTAGATTATTTTATGTAGATCGTCATATAAGAAAGCATTTATGGCATACAGCAGGAACATTCGTCAATCTCAGATGATAAACGACGAAGAAAAGTGCATGAATAGTGCTGATACGAGCAACAAAAAAGAACGTGTCGAAAAATAACATCATATGTCAAGGTGAACCCTTTCGCGACCAAAAAAGCTTTCCACTGTGCCTTCAATAGAAACTTGATGACAGATTCATTGATAACCAACAATATCACTATTAAGTGGGGAAGAAATAAGAGTCCAAGTACCTCATAATTCCAAGCAGATATCCCCTTAACCATAGCTTCTTTCTAGCAAGGTATACGGAGAGCTTCATGATATGTTGTAGGGGTAGTGATGGTAGTGCCAAGACAAACCAGCTGCAAGGACTGAGATTTGCATTAAAAATAATAGGATGTTGTGTACACCCCAATACCCCCTTAAAGTAATTGAGACATCTTGATCTGATTTTTCTGATGTTAAGGAATCTTCTCAAGAGTACAGAAGTAGTATGGGACCTATCGTGGGGTTAGCACGAGTGGAAGGAGCTCTTGGGGTAGGAAGAGCTGGACGTCAGGTATAATGGTAAGGAAAAGGTAAGATGGGGCAGGCATATGTCCAGAAAGTGGTGCATGAGGTGCGATTCAAGAGGGAAAGCATGAATGATAGGAAGGGAGTAAGCAGAGTTAGGCGGAGGAGAGAGCCCCTAGGTAGCACATGTACAGGTACAAGCACCACATGCAATACATATATGATACAATGGCACAACACAATTTAGAAACCAAAGATACAAGTATAGTGGGATACGTTATAATATATATGTACATATTACAAGTGCAATAAAAAGTTCTCAACACAATCAAACATCAAGTATAGATCATAACTTGAAGTGCAAGTTCACAAACCAATGCACATGAAATGAAGTTATCGAACATAAAATATTCACAAACTTTTCAAATTTAACATCTTATATATTTAACTAAAAGGAATAAAATTAAAAGTTAAGCTTGCTCATCAGTCATTCCTTCCACTTCTTCATTGTTGGAGATCAACACATCTTCAATCTCTGATTTGTCTACTGATAAGTTAGTAACACTAAACATGACAACACCATCAAAGAGATTTTCCCACAAATCTCTTCCAATATCTCACATTCTACTTCTTCCTTCATTGTAGATATAATCGCCTTGATAATAGTCGTAGATTATGATGCACATAGACCAATTCATTAGCTCGTTATGGTAGACTTTTTTCATATTAAAAAGTGGATGAAGAAATATGTGCTCCAATTTCTCTCACACAACAGGATGATGAGGAAGGTTAGCCTAGAATCTTCAAAACAATCTTTCGCAACATCGGTGTTGAAGTTCCATAATACCTCCACCAATATTTGGGTAACAAAAAAGCACTACTCTCTAAACAATCAAGATCATTAAAAGCTTGACCAAACCACACGAACCTAGAGAACTCATTAATAAACTATATTCCACTATACCATATCAAGAATGTACCTCCTTAAGTATTTATTTCTCTCCTAAGAAATATCCTCATTTGTATTTGGAGCAACTCTATCTGACCCTCAATCAAGTCATTCTCATCTACAATGCCTACATTCATTTAAAAAATAACAAGATATATCATGACATAAATATGGCATAAAAAATATCAAATATGTGAAAAGATTCCTTTGAATTCAGAGAATGAGTCATGCAATGTAGTGGTGTGCAACTCTTGGTCCATCAATCAACGAGAACATCATAAATTGCCTCATAATGTCGGTAATGAGTATCCAAATCCACTACTTTCTCATGCTTATATGTTTCAACTCTCACATTTTTTATCGAGTCTCACATGTCATACACTAAATGAAGTTTAGGTTTGTCTGCATCACAAATCATAGGTATATCATATGTAGGCCATCTTACATAAAGAATCTTGTCCACATCATCCCACCATTTGTCACTATAAATGGATTTTGAACTTCTTGGGCCTTCACAACATCGTTTTCCATATATAAACTCCATTTGAGACATCTGTCCATATTAAGTAGACTCATCTTAACAAGTTCACACCTCCTCAACATCACGATAGTAGAAGCAAATCGAGATTCAATAAGTGCAATTAGCTTTAGTGAAACAAAAGAGTTATATAAGTTTAGCCTATAATGATGATTCATATTGAAATTCCTGATGAACTGCGTTTCATTGGACACTTGAGTAATTCATACACATTATCTCTAACAGTTGCACAACGATCAATATTATTAGCAAAACAAATATTTTGAAATGTAAGGTTCGGGTGTGCACAACACAAGGTGCCCAAAATATATGTAGATAACTTCCCTATATGATTGCTCCAGCTACCTTACACACTATTGAAATATCAATGATAATGTAGGCAACATTGTATGCACCAATTTCATTAATGGCTTCAATCATTATTAAATTAGTAATATAACGTCGATTTATGTACTCTCCTGATGCATCAATTACCTTAAAAAATCAGACCATCCTAAGAAGTAGTTGTAAATCAATTAGTGGTTTTTTGAGCATTTGCCCAACCATCACTTACTAAGTCGATTCCTCTTACAGTCCAAGTAACTTGGATTGGTTGAAGCAATCTTGTAATATTAGTGTTTCTTTTTGTAAATGGTTAGTTCCAAAAGCGTTATATCTAAGAGGAACAAATCCATCAAGTTTGTGTTTAACGATAAATTTATAGGAGCATATGTAATATGGACTCTTAGTTAGATGAAATGGCAAACCACCAGAATAGAACATCCTAACACACGACTCCTTAACTCATCTCTAAATTTATTTTGGAAAGACATATCGATAGGATCACCTCTTCTTTTTCTTTGTTTCGTCAAATGATTGATTGGTCAGACCTACACAGGCAAATGGTATTAACTTAGGATTTTGCTAGCATCTTTCATCTTAAATCACTCTCCGTGACTATTTTAAACAATCTTGGTTCACCTTTGCGCATCATATCCTTATACCATTCCCAAATAATTTCAATAAGTGACACTTAATCCTAGAATACGAGCCATTGTAATCCACCTCAAAGAGATTGCATTTTCAATTTCTATTTACACAATCATTTACTCTACTCTGAATAATAGACACATAAGCCCAGATAGGGCAGGGTCATCCTTAAGCTAGAAGATGAAGCAATAAAACTAACAGGTGACTGTACTTAGACATAACAGAAGCTGATAAGACCTAATCATAATATCCAAATAGGTAAATAAAAATTATTAAAACAGGAAAATTAAAATAGAACAGTTTTCATTTTTAAATAACACAGCTGCTGCTAATCACAACCATTAAAATAGCATAATTATTATAGAAAATTAAATAGTGCTTTTATCTGTTTGCTTATCCATTAGCACTCAAAGTGCTAGAAAATGTTGCAGTATATCAGATAGCCAATAAAGAGATCTTTTGAAAATATTTGAACTGTACAGTTTGAAATTGACAATGATTTTCGGTCTTTTTGTTTCTCGTTATGTTTTCAATTACAGGTTGCAATGATATGCAATCATCAAAGATCTATTTCAAAATCTCAGGAAGCCCAGATGTGAAAATTGGACAAGAAGATAAATGAATTGAAGGTTTTCTTCACTTGCAGATTTAGCCAAATAGGAAGGGATGAAGTTAAGAAGAGGAGAAGAAGAAAAAGAATAAGAAAAGAAGAAATAACCGCGGGCAGAGAACAGGTAAGAAGACGGGGGAGAAGAAGAGGAGGGGAGAAGAAGGGAGGAGAAAACAACCGCAAGGGAAGAAGAAAGCCGCAAGAAGTAGCAGCCACAGGCAAGAAGAAGAAGAAGAGGAGAAGAACAAGAAGAAGTTACTTATTAGATTGACAGAGATTGGCACGATTGGAGAGTTTGTCCTGACCAAATACATGAGTGTGAATTAAGGAGGATATCCAAACACACGAGGGGTTAAGGGAAAAGGGGCACAATATATATGAATAACAAAAAAGGCATCTTGCCATGAAGACTAGAAGATGACATACGATTAATGTAAAAACAAGAAAGAAGAACAACAGAACATCAAGGAGATGATTTTTCCCCTTTGTCACCTAATTTTGTATTGGTCTGATGAATGATGCCATGAGGGCTACAGAAGAACAGGTGGCTCATATATTCTTTTGCATCATTTGTTAGAATTCATGGAGGAAGAGTAAATCGAGTGTGAATTTCATTGTAAAATTTATTAAAAAATAGTAATATGTTCAGATCGTTCTATTAAAAGATACGTTCAAATCGTTCTTTTAAAAGATACACCGAGGTACATATGGAGTAATTATTAAAAAAAAGTAATGAAATAGATACTTTCTCCACAAAGAAACTTGGAGGGACTAAAACACCATATATAAAAATGAAAAAGGTCAAAAAGACAAACAAAACTCATATATTTTGACAGAAACTAGTACAATGATGTTTGTCGTATTGATATGATTCACATTCTAAAACAACCTCAGACACAAAAGACAGTGGGAAATGATGAAGAAGGCGAAGAAGAGGTTGATTAAGACGTTGATGTCACTGAAGTAGAGAAACCTTTACAGCATATGCTGAGAAAGAGGGAAGATCATCCAAATAGTATAGTCTTTGGAGTAAAGATCATCAAGATGGTCCCAAGCAACCCTCATAGTCTCATCATGGCGTATAATAAGAATATAGTCATCAGAAAGACTGTTTGCCAGTCAGGCACGGATGAGCATCAATTGAATCCTAGTCAACATAGCTGGAAGATAAAAGATCGGGAGTATCAGTGAGATGATGTCACTAGCGTTGAGATCGCACAAGAAAGTTGAATGAGTGTGGGTGCAAGAAATGAGTGTGTGCAATTAATTTGGATGTTGTTAAGAGATTTTTAGAAGAGTAGAAGGAAGCAGGAGTGCCTTTACTATCCAGTACGAGTGAGTATTGAGACACAACAGGAGATGGCGTTGGGCGAGTACTCAAGCTTGGTAAGAGTTGGAACTTGGCGAGTACAGAAACTTTGCGAGAGGTGGAGTTGGGCAAGAGTTGGGACTCAACAGGTACTAGAGTTCGCAAGTGGTAGATCTCGTGTTGATGGGAGTCGCACAAGTGCTAAAAAATAGTGAGAGCAAAAACTAAGCAAGCTACAGTGTTTCATAGAGGTCTAAAATTTGGTGAGTGGAAGATTGGGCAAAGGCAGCTGCCAGCTGGGTGGAAGAGGGAATTGGACAAGAATCGCGAAACTAAAAGAAATCGTCGGGATGGAGCACTAGCGAGCTAGAGCACAAGTGTACTGGTGAACGCTCGAGATGAAAAGCACGTACAGGAGGAAGGATTGTTGGATGGGTTATACTTGCGGACTGGTAAATTTGTGAACAGGAGAAGACACTGGGTAATGGAGAGACCGCACGAGGCGCAGTCACGGGAGGCTGCAGTTGGGAGTTCATGGAAGTCGGGGCTTAGCAGAAGACGTGAGAAGCAACGGACAATACTGAGACCAAGTGAGATGATTATTCACGTTGTGACATGAGTGTGAATGTTTGGGAAGCAGTAAGAGTTTGCGTAGGGAGCTCTTCATGTAAGGTCAGGAGTGTTCACGCAAAACTAGATTGGCTCATATGAGACCAACAATATTCACACAAGAGTAAGCAAAAGAAATTCAGTAAGCTTTAATACTATGTGAGAATTTGAAATATAAAATATATTATTTCCAAAACTAACTATTACAATTGGAGCTCCTCTCTTTACATAAAGTAGAAGATAAGAAACAATCTCCATTATAAGATGTAGCACCAAGTACAAGAGAGAAGAAGAATTTACAATGAACACTCTCATGGGCCTTTACAATTGGATTTTTAACAGTATTCAAAGTCCCCCCACTAGTTGGCTTAATATGCAAAGGAGGATCATTTATTATGGCTCTCTTAAAGCACTTGCTACTTCAAGAATATCCGGCCACATAGACTGGAATGGGTGATAACAATTCACTGTCTATGGTGAATTCCCACATCACGAATTGCTTTCATGACATGTGCTTAAATCTAGGAATCACTAATACGATTTCCGACCTCGAGGTATGAGTTACACACAGAATACGAACATGCCCGTCCTTCTGCTAGCTATTAAAAAAAATCAAAACCTGCTTGATATTTTATTGCTTGCCCGGCCTATTAAAAAACATTCTTGTTCTTTCGCCTGGCCTCTCTTCTTCCAACTTTCTTGACCTTGCGTAGAGTCATCGACCTCTTCATCCAGCATGTCGGAGCCTAGCGTCAGTAAGAGTTTGGTGTTCGCCACATCCGCATGAATCCACAAAGCCTTTGGTTCACATGTGAGCATTTGAGAGCATTTGCTAGTAACTAGCATGTGAGCATTTGAGAACTAGCATGTGAGCAGGGTTTTAGGATTTGTTTATGTTTCTCCGAGCCTTTGTGTTGGGCCTCCTTTTAAGAGCATTTGCTAGTAACTAGGCATCTTTCATGAGGTTTCAGCTTATAAAGAGATTAATTGCTTAATCTCAACTAAATGCTTCTTCATGCCAGTATTATGCTTCGTTATTAAGATTAGACTTTATCAGTTTATTCTATTTCTCAATCTTAATCTCATATTATTGGTTCATCTGCCACAAGTTCATCATTTAGTTCAATAAGTAGATTTATTTCTAATGATGTTGATGTGAATGATCATGCTTCACTTTGGGCTTATGTGTATACGAGTGACAGGCACGGGGCTTTGCCCCTATGGCCCGCCGCAACAGTATCCTGATCGCGACAAGCATGGGGCTTCGTCCCTATGGCCCACCGCGACGGTATCCTGACCGCGACAGTGCACGGGGCATCGCCCCTATCCCCGACAAGTTTCGGCGGGCGACAACGTTCAACGGGTTGTAAGAATTGGTGGGCAGACATCAAAATATTCTATATTATATCTTATAATATATAACATATTATATAGATATTGTCTTAAATAAACGTTTATATATACAAACATATATATATACATGTTTATAGAAATTGTAGAGAAGGAAAAAGCCAACCTTCTATATATGTTCACTTGTGTAAAATACAAAAAATGAATACAAATATATAGTTGAGAGAAAGAGAGAGGAAGGTCCTATACATGATGTGGGACTAAAGAGGAGAGAGAAAAACAATAAATGAAACATAATGGGCCTAGACTAAATGGGTTTTTCTAACACTCCCCCGCAAGCTGGAGCGTATAGGTCATATGCACCCAGCTTGGACAAACACTGGTAAAACAAGGTACTTGATAAAGCCTTTGTGAGAATGTCAGCAACTTGATCAGTGCCTGGAACATGCTTTAATTCAAGTTTCTTCAATTGAACTTTCTCTCGAATAAAGTGAGAGTCGACTTCGATATGTTTTGTGCACTCGTGAAACACCGGATTCTTTGCTATGTGTATGGCGGCTTGACTATCACAGAATAGAACAGCAGATGAAGGAAGTTTTACTCTCAGGTCAGTAAGGAGACTTTCAAGCAATGTGAGTTCTGAGACAACTGATGTCATCGATCGGTATTCAACTTCCGCGGAGGAACGAGCGACCACGGCTTGTTTCTTACTTTTCCATGTAATGAGATGACCACCAAAATAAGTACAGAACTCACTTGTTAACCTCCGATCATCCAAGGAACCGGCATAATCGGCATCAGAATAGGCGACCAATGCGGGAGCCGAGTTGGAGGTTTTGTAAACCAGCCCTTAACCCGGAGCTCCCTTAAGGTATCGGAGAATCCGTTCAACCGCCTGTAGATGAGAAACCCGGGGGGCATGCATGAACCGACTGACAACCCAAACAACAAACGATATATCAGGCCTCGTGACCGTTAGATAGATCAACTTTCTCACAAGGCGTCGATAGTATTCTGGGTTCTGAAGAAGCAAATCATCATCAGAGGCATGAGCACATAGTTTGTGATTTGCCTCCATCGGGGTACTAGCTGGCTTGCAACCAGACTGGCCAGCGTCTTTGAGAAGATCGAGGCAGTACTTCCGTTGGGAGAGCACAAGCCCGTCCGGCCGTCGTGCGATCTCGAGACCAAGAAAGTAGTGAAGATGCCCCAGGTCTTTGGTCTGAAACACAGTGCTCAGATGCTGCTTGACCTCTAGAATCTCTTTTGAGACATCCCCAGTGAGTAGTATGTCATCAACATAAACCAACAGAAGGACTGTTCCAGTGGCCCGGTGTCGGGTGAATAGGGAGAAATCTGCAGAACTCCGAGTTAACCTCATGTCCCGAACCACCTTGCTGAACTTGACAAACCACGCCTGAGGGGACTGTTTGAGACCATAGATGGATTTCATGAGAAGACACGCACGAGACTTCCCCGTGGTCTCAAACTCGGGCGGTTGGCGCATGTAGACGGTTTCCTGAAGATCTCCATTCAAAAAAGCATTCTTGATATCGAGCTGATGAAGAGGCCAGTGGAGGTGCACAGCCACGGAGAGAAGAACACGGACGGTGTTGAGCTTAGCCACCGGAGAGAAGGTTTCCTCATAATCAAGGCCCTCCTGTTGAGTGAAGCCACGGGCCACAAGTCGGGCCTTTAGTCGGGTAATAGTGTCATCTGGAGCATGCTTGATGATGAAAACCCATTTACACCCAACAGGGTGCTGACCGGGAGGTAAGGGAACCAGGACCCGGGTCTGGTTGGCCCAAAGAGCCGTCATTTCTTCGTCCATGGCAGCCCGCCAGCCTAGATGTTGAAGCGCCTCCTGCACAGAGTTAGGGACAGAAACAGAGGATAATTATGTGGCAAAGTGAAGAAGAGGTGGTGAAAGGCGATGTAGAGAGACGTAATTCGCCATCGGATGAGCGGTGGATGCGGGAGCCGGAGCAGCAGGTAGCGGAGCATCAGAGGTCGAAGTCGACTGCAGGGGGGCAACGGGATGAGGAGAGAGACGAGAATAGACTCGGATAACTGGTGGAGGTGGACGGACCGGAGGCATTGCAGGAGGAGGAGATGATGAGGAACGGGGAGCAGGGATGACAGGACGAACGACGGGGTCTGTGCCAGTAGCGATATCCAGAGTAGAAAAGAAGGGAAGATCTTCGCGGAAAGTGACATCCGCAGAGACAGTTACCTTGCGGATAGTAGGCGAATAGCACACATACCCCTTTTGAGTGCGCGAGTAGCCCACAAAGATATGTTTGGCGGCACGGGGATCCAACTTGTCTGTAGAGGGACCAAGTTGGTGAACGTAGCAAAGGCGGAGTGGAGGGAAAGAGGAGGACGAAAGGAGTAGCATACTTGAGGATGGAAGAGGGTAGACGGTTGATGAGAAAACAAGTCGTGGAGAGCGCGAAGTTCCAGTACGGTTTGGGAACCTGCATTTGAAGCATAAGAGAGCGAGCGACATCAAGAAGGTGACTATTCTTACCCACGGCGACACCATTCTTTTGTGGAGTATACGGACACGATGTTTGGTGAAGAATGCTGAACTCAGAGCAGAGGGTCGTGAAGTCATGACTAGTGTACTCGCGCGCATTGTCAGTACGAATAGTACGAATGGGCGCAGAGAATTGAGTGTGTCTAGAGAATGAAGGCCCTGAAGACGCGGGGAAGCTCAGAACGATCTCGTAGGAGATACAACCACGTCATGCGAGAGTAATCATCAATAAAAGTAAGAAAGTACTGGTAGCCAGAAATACTAGTAATTTTGTATGGACCCCATATATCGGAGTGTACCAAAATAAAAGGAGCGGAGCTCCGAGTACAATGGGAAGGAAAAGATGAACGTGGTTGTTTGCCAAAAATACATGTTTCACACTGAAACGCAGGAAGAGAGACATCCGGGAGAGCCTTCTGGAGGACTGGAAGAGGAGCATGACCAAGACGTCGATGCCAATCCGAAGAGGAGAGAGATGCGAGGATAGTAGGAGAGTCATCAAGAAGGAAGAGCCCGTTCTGCAGCCACCTCTACCAATGATAGTCCGCATCTGCTGATCTTGTATCAGAAAAGAAGAGGAAGTAAAGGTCACGGAGTAATTAGAATCAGTAGTAAGGCGACCAACAGAAAGTAAATTGAAAGGAGAGCCCGGAACGTGAAGAGCCGAGCGCAGGAGGAGAGAAGAGGTGAGAGGAATATCAGCACATCCAGAGACAGGAACAGATGCCCCATTGGCCACAGTAATGTACTTCGGGTGAGGTGAAGACAAGTACTGAGGCAGCCGAACAGAGGTGATGTGATGAGTGGCACCAAAATCGAGGATCCATCGCGGGCCAAAGGAGAGGTAGGCGATACCTTCATTGGAGATGGAGGCAGCGGAGGCAACCGAGGCACGTGGGTGGCTAAGCAGTCCATGAAGATGCTGGAGCTGAAGACGAACCTCGTCGAGGTCAGTACGAGTGGGAGAGGGGTCGGTGGCAGCAACAGAGGCCTGCGGACGAGGAGGGCGACCATGTTTGCGATAGCACGTGGCTTCAAGATGTCCGTTTTGCCGCAGAACGAGCACTTAGGCCGAGGCCGTCCACCCCGACCCCGTCCTCGAGAATCAGAGCGGCCTCAACAAGCCTAAGATGAAAGAGGCAATAATGGACCTGGGGCCTGCTGAACAAGGGCCGGAGAAGGAGGCCCGGGCACATCCGGAGGCGGGGATACTTTGAGAAGCATCGAGCACACATCGGAGAAAGACGGGGTAACAGTAGAGGAGAGGATGTGAGACCGTACACTGTGAAGATGATTGCGGTACCGAGCCATCATCATGGCTATACCCACAGCTTCCTTTTGGGCACGTTGGGGCAGCAAGATCCAGAGTAGGAGGCTGATGGTGGATCCAAGCCTCGACCAGAGACCGAGCCTGAGCAACGAAGGACATGTCAGATCGCTCGCCACCGCTATCAAGGGCCTGGAGAGCAGTGATAATGTCATACATATGGTGGAGACTATCCTTGCCAGTAGTAAAGATTATGGAGCTCGTCCTGTTGGGTTTCTCTATGGTACATGGCACACGCTTGTGCACGCAGCGGAAAAAAATATACATCAACGAAAACCCAAAGAGATGTGGATCGGGCTATGAACGTTGAATCAAGAAGTTAGCAAAAACTAGGCAAAAATTACCTCGGTTGGCGTTGAGTCACAACTCAAGCGGAGATGCTCCAAATTTCTTCTTCTTGCTAGCGGCGGTTCTTCGTGGAATAATGTCCACGTTTCTGCAGAAGTCCACACGAGCGGGAGAACGCCGATCTATCCGTCGCACGGATTATCGGGAAGGAGAAGACCGCACCTTGCTTTCCCACGGACTGCTAGGGTCCGCGCCTGGGATTGCAGCGCCAGCGACGATCGCCGGAGAAGAGGGGGTCGACGGAGCGAACACGGCGGCGGCGGAACCTTCCGTCGGCGGCGGGATTCGGGATCGGCGGAACGATCGCGGAACGGAACTCTTCCGTCGCGGGTTTCGATCTGCTACAGGAGAAAATCGCGAGCTCTTTCCGAAAACCCTAAGTGTTGTATTTATACCAAAGGTATAAATAAACCCAGGAAAATCGCTATCCGCAGACCCCCCGAAATAGGGTTCAGAATCGGCGAGTATCAATCGGCGAGAGTCGGCGAGAATCGGCGAGAATCGGCGAAATCGATCAGCGAGCATCACCATGGATCGGCGAGAATCAGAGTACAATACTCGACGATTCTCGCCGATCGTCGAGCATCACTTGACGATACACGTCGAATCTCGTCGACCGTCGAGCCGCGGTCGACGATACTTGTCGAAGTCGTCGATCGTCGAGAATCAACATATTGATTCTCGACGATTCTCGTCGATCGGCAAGAATCAAATAGACGATTCTCGCCGATCGGCGGGAATCAGAAAGACAATTATCGACGAATGTCATCGACCCTCGGACGACAATCTAACCAGCCCTCCAAGGCAACATTTGCCCAACCCGACGATCATTTTAAGGCAACACTTTGCCCACAACCCTATTCAGGTCGGTGATTGGTAACCTTTACCAACACAGTCAATCAACCAACTTCTCCACATCTCTTATGTGCGACCCTGCAGGCTTCATATCGCGTTGGCAGTGAGATTACATGTTTGATCACTTCCAGATCACCATGGAACTCCAACAGACTCTCACCTCGATCTCGAAAGTCAAAGAAAAACCTCACAAACAATGAACGGCATCTAGCAATGCATCATTGCTCCCAAGCAATAAGAGTTCATAACTCATAAGCCTTTATGACCAATGTATCAGCGTTGTCTTTGTCCCTTTGTCTCTTTGTCCCTTACTCCGGAAAGAACTAGAGGCATGGACCGTGTCACCCTCGTAATAGCTCAATCCAAGTTTCTTGATCCAGGACGGACTTCCAGAGAATGGTGAGTCCAATATCACATATTGACTCAACCAAGCATGGCCATGCATTTCTCAGTCCAGTTCCATCAAGGGGCCCATGGATGCAACTCCTGTCATACAGGAGGACAAATCTCATATCTGCTCACACACAAACACCCAAATGATTCGTAACATGCCCAACAACCACCCTTATCATCAACCTTTCTCAAGGAAGACTTTAGATGGCATCAAAGCACGCTCTTCCTCACTTGATGAATGCTGTGACTTCAGGTTAAAGGACTACAACACCATTGTCAATTGAGACCTACTCGTGACACGATTGGATGACAATCCACAGAGCAGTCTCAGGTTGGGTCTGTCCAGTACAACTTGTTCACTAACAAGTACCCACGTGATGACTTGATATCACAATATCATGACCTGTGAGAACCGGTCATCAGTCAACGCACGTGCTAGCCTTCATGTATCATCATCACCCTTAGCTTCTATGATGATACTCGACCAGGGACCTTTAAGAATGAAGCTTCAAATAAATCATGGGCTCTCACATTCAAGTCACGTACTTGATGTCCCATGGAAGCGAACATTCTAAGGGTATCTATTATGTTAACATTTAACTATCATATAGAAAAACATAATAAAAGAACTTGTCATTAATTGTAAAAGAAAAATTAGGTACACAGTTCATCATATGAACAAACAACCAACAAAATACAGATTACATGCAACCCACAAGATTCTCGCTAGAGTTGATCATTTAGGTATCGTATACCCATCGATCTAGTATGACCATCATGCTTTCTCTGCGCGAGAGGCTTTGTCAGCGGATCCGCAATATTTTCCTCAGTCGGCACTCTGCAAATGTTTACATCTCCTCGTTCGACAATCTCACGAATAAGATGAAACCGCCGGAGTATGTGCTTGGAGCGCTGATGAGATCTAGGTTCCTTAGATTGTGCAATTGCACCATTGTTATCACAGTAGAGAACTACGGGACCAACAATGCTAGGAACTACATCAAGCTCGCCGATGAATTTCCTAATCCATACAGCCTCCTTCGCCGCATTAGCTGCTGCGATATACTCGGCCTCTGTTGTAGAATCAGCAACTGTCTCTTGCTTGGAACTCTTCCAGCTCACAGCTCCTCCATTCAGGCAAAACACAAAACCTGACTGAGACTTGGAGTCGTCTCTATCAGTTTGGAAGCTAGCATCCGTGTAACCACTTACAACGAGCTCTTCCTCTCCACCATACACCAAGAAACGTCCTTAGTCCTTCTCAAGTACTTCAGGATATTCTTGACTGCAATCCAGTGACACTCACCGGGGTCTGACTGATACCTGCTAGTCATGCTCAAAGCAAAGGAGACATCGGGTCGAGTACATAACATCGCGTACATGATTGATCCAATTGCCGAAGCATATGGAATCAACTTCATGCGGTCCTTATCTTCACAAGACTTTGGACACTGGTCCTTAGAGAGATTCACACCATGAGACATGGGCAAAAATCCTTTCTTGGACTCAAGCATGTTGAACCGCTTCAACACCTTTTCGATGTACGTACTCTGGGTCAAACCCAAGCAACTTCTTCGATCTATCTCTATAGATCTTAATACCGAGTATATAAGTCGCTTCACCCAAATCCTTCATTGAAAAGCAGTTCCCTAGGTTGTTCTTAACAACTTTCAGGGTAGGAATGTCATTCCCAATCAACAGTATGTCATCTACATACAATATCAGGAAGACAACAATGCTCCCACTGATTCGCTTGTAAACACAAGGCTCATCTTCATTCTTGATGAAACCAAACTCTTTGATTTTCTCATCAAAACGAAGATTCCAACTTCGAGAGGCCTGTTTCAGTCCATAAATGGACTTATTCAGCTTGCATATTTTAGTGGCTTCATCTGGGGATACAAAACCCTCGGGTTGTGTCATATACACTTCCTCAAGGAGGTTTCCATTAAGGAAAGCCGTTTTGACATCCATCTGCCAGATCTCGTAGTCATAATACGCAGCAATAGCAAGCAATATCCTTATGGACTTTACCATAGCAACAGGGGAAAAGGTCTCATCATAGTCAATACCATGAATTTGCTTGAAACCCTTAGCCACCAGTCGCCCTTTGAATGTCTGTACATTCCCATCCATGTCGGTCTTCTTCTTGAAGACCCACTTGCACCCTATGGGTCGTACCCCTTCAGGTGGTTCCACCAAGTTCCAAACTTGGTTTGCATACATGGAGTCCATTTCGGATTTCATAGCCTCAAGCCATTTGTCGGAGTCCGGTCCATTCATAGCCTCTTGGTAGGTTGCTGGTTCATCATCATGATCCATAAGCAACACATTACCTATTTGAGACACGAGAAATCCATATCTCTCAGGCTCAAACCTCGGTCTACCAGATCTACGTAGGACTTGTGTTCCCTGAGCAGGTTCTCTAGCTACAACATCTTGTAGTCCTGTCTCAGAATCCAACTCTGGTTCATTCACTACATGTGGTTCTTGAACTTCTTCAAGCTCTACCTTTTCAGTCTTTCTTGATAAGAACTCTTTCTCCAAGAAGACACCAGTCCTTGCGACAAACACTTTGCCCTCAGACGGTAGGTAAAAGTAATACCCTTTCGTTTCCTTAGGATATCCCACCAGATAACATTTATCCGATTTGGGTTCCAGCTTGTCAGGCATTTGACGTCTCACGTATGCCTCACAGCCCCAAATTTTAATGAACGACATACTAGGACGCTTCCCAGTCCATATCTCATATGGTGTCTTCAGAACCGTTTTAGTTGGAGCGCGATTCAATGTCATTGCAGCAGTCTCTAAAGCAAAACCCCAAAGGAAACAGGCAAGTCTGCATGACTCATCATCGAACGTACCATGTCTAACAGAGTACGATTTCTCCTCTCAGACACACCATTATGTTGTGGTGTTCTAGGTGGAGTGAGCTGTGATACAATACCACACTCTTTCAGATGATCACGGAACTCATGACTCAGGTATTCGCCACCTCGATCAGATCGGAGTGCTTTAACCCTTTTACCCAACTGGTTTTCTACTTCATTCTTGAACTCTTTGAACTTTTCAAAGGTCTCGGATTTGCACTTCATAAGATACACATATCCGTATCTACTGAAATCATCAGTAAATGTAACAAAGTAGAAATACCCTCCTCTAGCCATGGAACTCATGGGTCCGCATACATCACTATGTACAACACCCAAGAGATCCTCAGCCCTCTCAGTATAACCAGTGAAAGGAGCTTTAGTCATCTTGCCTAACAAACAAGATTCGCATCGCTCAAATGATTCATAATCAAATGAGTCCAAAAGTCCATCTCTATGGAGCTTGGATATGCGCTTCTCGTTGATATGGCCCAAACGACAATGCCAGAGAAAAGTAGGGTTCGAGTCATTTGTTCTTAGTCTTTTATTATTATCTACATTACAGATCAGATGGTCCAAGTTCAAAACATAAAGACCATTAAACAATTGGGCTACAGCATAACAAACATCATTCTTAAATATAGAACAACAGTTGTTCTTAATTATAAAAGAAAATCCAATCATGTCCAAACATGAAATAGATATAATGTTTCTAGTTATGGCCGGAACAAATAACAATTATCAAGTTCTATTACAAGCCCACTGGGCAAAGAAAGACGATAAACCCCTACGGCTACAGCAGCAACTCTTGCTCCATTGCCGACGCGGAGGTCCACCTCCCCTTTACTCAGCAATCTTCTCCTTCCCAGTTCCTGCACATTTGTACAAATGTGAGAACCACATCCGGTATCCAATACCCAAGATGAAGGAGCAGAAAGGTTTATCTCTATAACGTAAACATTTGAAGCGGAAGTCATACCTCCCTCAATTTCTGCAGACCTCAATGTATGAAGGACAGTTCCTCCTCCAATGACCAGCCTTGCCACAGTGGTGGCATTTCCCTTCCTTCACCGTGCTTTTCTTTTTCATCAGTGCAGAAGACTTGGGCTCAAGATATGACTTAGGTCTCACCTTCGTCTTCTTAGAACCTTGGCTTTGCCCTTGCCCTTATGCACCATCAGTATGGGGCTGGCAGGCTTGGCCTTCTTCATGTTGATTTCGGCAGTTCTCAACATGCCTAGGAGTTCGGGCAGTGTCTTGTCTATTCATTCATGTTGTAGTTCAAGACGAACTGCTCATAACTGTCCGGCAACGATTGCAGGATCAGATCCGTGGCCAACTCTTGACCAAGAGGAAAACCCAGCCTTTCAAGGTTCTCGATATACCCAATCATCTTGAGTACGTGAGTCCTACTGAGTCTCGAACTCCCATCTTGCACTGAAACAACGCTTTTCGTGATGTCGAACCTCTCTTGACGAGCCTGCCCTTGAAACATTTTCTTGAGATGCTCGTCAATCTCCTTGCACCCCATGTTCTCATGTTGCTTCTGAAGCTCAGAGTTCATGTGGCAAGCATAAGGCATTCGACATCCAAAGCATCGTCAGTATACTTCTTATAAGTATCTTTCTCAGCACGGGAAGAGTTCCCGGTCGGCACCTCGGGGCTTCTTCTTCCAAGACATAGAGCTTTCGCTCCTGCCTGAGAACAATTCTCAGGTTCATGTACCAGTCCATGTAATTTGTCCCACTGAGCTTATTTCTCAAGGATGGCTCTCAGAGACAACGTGGAGTGTGAAACACTTGCCATGGAATTCTACAAGAATTTATGCAGAATAAAATCAGTACCAAATTTCAAATACAATTTATTTTAATTTGGACTTCAATAAAATACTCTCACTATTTTATTCGAAATGATAGCCCTCACTAACAATTCGGAGAGTTCATGCGAGCTACTCTCTTAGTGGACAAGATCCGTATTTCACCAACACTATGAGTCCGCTTTGGCGTTCCTCTCACGATGCGGTTATTTAGGTAGGCAACGCTTGCAATTGCAATTGCATCCTCATGCAATTCTTGTATGGTTGGTGAATAACTCCTTATTCGCATCCATCATATGGTGCATGCCAACCCTATGCCTCTAGGCACTCAACCTTTGAGGTCACCTAGTTAAGTATGACCCGATGTCGACAGTGGGATATCACAATTATCCGCTCGCACCCTTACCAAGATAGATTAATGCACTTGCTTTGGCAAGCCCACACTTCATCGATCGAGGCAGGAAGAGTGTCATCCATCGGAAGGCATCCGAACACTTAATATTAGATGAAGGGATTTTCAATTATAGGTTAACAATTAACCATGATCAACATTTGATCAATGTGCACATCCAAAAAAAAAATTTCTAAAACCACATGCATCCCTTATGTGCACATCCTGACACCATCAACATTTGATAGAAGGAAGGGCTAAATCTGAACATCCGGAAACTTCCAAATCCTCAGATTTACATGCATTGGACAAAGGCAAAGACAACTCAACTTAAAGCAGTAGACAAGCTCATCTCTCTATGTTGGATTCACAATCCAAAAACTACTCGAGGGATGGTTACTGCTAAGGAGACAACAATTTCTAACACTTAGAAATTCCCACGAAATCCAGACGTTCTTGGAGGAGACCAAGACTAAATCTAGACATTTAGAACACTTCTAAATCCCTAGGTTTACACGCACTGGAATAACAAACTTCCAAAACAACGATCATGGCCGCAACCTCCTCTGATACCACTGTTGGGTTTCTCTATGAGGATGGCACAACGCTTGTGCACGCAGCGGAAAAATAAACATCAAGAAAAACCCAAAGAGATGTGGATCGGGCTATGAACGTTGAATCAAAAGTTAGCAAAAACTAGGCAAAAATTACCTCGGTGGCGTTGAGTCACAACTCAACGGAGATGCTCCAAATTTCTTCTTCCTTAGCGGCGGAGTTCTACGTGGATAATGTCCACGTTTCTGCAGAAGTCCACACGAGCGGGAGAACGCCGATCTATCCGTCGCACGGATTATCGGGAAGGAGAAGACCGCACCTTGCTTTCCCACGGACTGCTAGGTCCGCGCCAGGGATTGCAGCGCCAGCGACGATCGCCGGAGAAGAGGCGGTCGACGGAGCGAACACGGCGGCGGCGGAACCCTTTCGTCGGCGGCGGGATTCGGGATCGGCGGAACGATCGCGGAACGGAACTCTTCGTCGCGGGTTTCGACTGCTACAGGAGAAAAATCGCGAGCTCTTCCCGAAAACCCTAAGTGTTGTATTTATACAAAGGTATATAAATAACCAGGAAAATCGCTATCGCAGACCACCCCGAAATAGGGTTCAGAATCGGCGAGTATCAATCGGCGGAGAATCGGCGAGAATCGGGCGAGAATCGATCAGCGAGCATCACCATTGGATCGGCGAGAATCAGAGTACAATACTCGACGATTCTCGCCGATCGTCGAGCATCACTTGAAGATACACGTCGAATCTCGTCGACCGTCGAGCCGCGGTCGACGATACATGTCGAAGTCGTCGATCGTCGAGAATCACATATTAATCTCGACATTCTACGTCGATCGGGCGAA